>APFE030098381.1:29514-44716 GCA_000404065.3 Pinus taeda
ACTTGGTTGAGGTTTCTCAAATCCACACAGAGCCTAATTTCACCTGTTTTCTTCCTTGTGGGGACTAGGTTTGAAATCCAGTCAGAAAATCTGATTGGTGCTATTATGCCTGCTTTAAACTTCTTTTGGACTTCTAGCTCCATTGCTGGGAGGAGCATGGGATTTATTCTCCTTAATTTTTGTTTAAAGGGTTTTTGATTTGGCTTGAGTGGGATTGTGTGTTGTATCACAGAGGTGTCATAGGACTTGAGGTCCTCATAACTCCATGCAAACACATCCTGGAATTCTTTAAACATATCAATGTATTTGGGCTTTTGGTCAGGAGGTAATGCAGTTGATAGTTTTATGATTTTGGGGCTTTGAACTGACCCTATGTTGTGTTCTTCAATGGTGGTGTTTAGGGGTTCAAATTTTGGTTTTTTAGGGACATCATTAGAATCAAACATGTCTTCCAATGGAGCTAAGCCTATGGGCAGGAGGTTGCTCTTTAGATGTATCATTTCAGTTTCATCCTCAGGTATCTGCTCATACTCTATCTGTTGGATTTCTTGAATGTTATCCTGGTTGAAAATTGTGGGATTTAGCAATTGGTAGACTGTTTTGGGCGAGAGCACTTGGCTGTGATTTAGATGAAGTATTTGTGATTGACTTGCTGGCTCAAGTAGTTGTGATTGACTTGCTGGTTGAGTATCTATGTTGAGGCCTGAAAACTCTTCTTGCAAAGTCAGGAAATTGTTGATTTGTGCATCATTGTCAAATACTTGCCAGTCTTTTATGTTATTTGGGACTGATGGTCTGTGTCTCACCTCAGCTGTGAAATGGTGATTGGGGTCAAAAGGTAGCTTGCAAGTACTTGCAAACATGGCTAGGCTTTGAGCATGCAAGTTCTGGGTCCTAGGAATTTTGGTGATCTGGAAGTCAGCAAGGGAGTTAAGCAGCTGAGTGGCAGCAGCTCTGTAAGACCTAAGTCTGTTGTCTTTAGTAACAAAATTGCCTTTAACCTATTGGATGACCAGATCAGAATCTCCTAGGACTGATATTCTAGTAATTTGCAGGGAATGTATCAACTTAAGGCCTAATAAAAGGGCCTCATATTCAGCCATATTGTTGGTACATCTGAAATTTAGTCTGTAGGCTCTTACTTCTGCATGGCTACCCTCTTTATTGTGCACCCACACTCCTGCTCCCGCCCCTAGCTTGTTAACTGATCCATCAAATTCTAGGAACCATAAGATTTCTTTTTCTAGGGGGTTTTGAATGAGGTCTGTGTGGGATGAATTGGTGATTTGTAGGATGGGCTGATTGATTGGCCTGGTTTGCTTGACATCCACTTCACTTGGTAGAATTGTTTTGTTTTCTAGGAAGGCCCCTTTTTCATTGTTTTGTTCAATTATGGTTGCTTCACTGTCGTTTGTTTTGTGGTCTAGACTTTTGGCATTGTTTGATTCGGTCTGTGTTTGGATATCAGGCTCTTCTTGTTCAGCAATTTGATTTGTTTTAACTATATGAGTCTTTTCCTTGGCGTTGCTGTTTGTATTGTCATTGTAAAGGATATATGAGTCTATGTCAGAGTGGACAGCATAAATGAGGAAGTTTTGAGGCTTCTCTGTACTACTGACCATGTATTTCATTAGGGACTCTCTATACAACCTCTTGGGTTGACCAAAGACTGTGATAGTGGCATAAGACATATCTAATTGTAGAGACCCTTGGAGCTTAGCTCCCCATGATCTTGACAGCAACATTCCATATTTGGGTGGAATATCAGCAACGACTACATCCATGAGGATTGTTTTGTTTGGGTACTGAACTAAGGACACACATAGGTCTTTTATTAGGCCTAAACACTTGACCTGGCTGGAGTCAAATGAGTAGAGGTCTTTGTATGGTCTAGTGATATCCAAATTCAGCCTTTCCATCACAGATTTGGGCATTAAGTTGTGTGAGGCACCTGAGTCAAGCATTGCGTTGTGTAGTATTTTGTCATGTACATGCAAGCTGACATAGAAGGGTAGGATTCCTGAACTTGCTATTTTTCCATCAACCTCTGGTCCAAAAAGCAATTCAGGGGTGTCATCCAATACATTGACATTATCTACATTATCTTTGCCTTTAGTATGGGTGAGTAATAGAGATCTTTGAATCTGCTGTTTATAGATCTCGTTTTTGGCTAATTCTGCTAGAGGTATTGTTATTTTCAGTTTTCCAATTTCAGTTTCCAAATCAAAGGGTTTTTCTGTTTGTGCTTTAGTGGCATTGGTAAGCCTACTTTCTTTATCTGCTGAAGTTTGTTCCTAATTTTGAGGTCTGTTCTTGCTGATCACCTTTTGAGGCTCTTTGTTTGATTTGGGCTGCTCAACTGATGAAGTAGGTGAGTTCAGTGACTGTTCCGTGATGTCTTCAACAGTTACCTCTTTTAAGGGAGAATCAGTTGTGCTCTTTGGTTGAAAAACTGTGGCACCTTCAGGCTGTATTTTATCTTTAGTTTTCTCTGGTTGTGTTACATTCACAGTCCTACTTCTTAATTTGTACTTTTTGTGAACCTCATAGACAGCAGTGTCATATCCTTGTTTGAAATCAAATGATTCCCCTGAACTAGTCTGAAACTGATTCCTATCCTCTTCGTCCTGATCTTCTTGACTTAGGAAGACCTGGTGTTTATTATCAAGCCCCATTAGGTGGATATGAGTGTCTTCTGCTTGTTCTTCAGATGTGGATGCCTCAGCATAGTTTTCCTGAAATGGTGGTCTTATTTCAGGGTCATTATTGGCTTTGCTGCCACCAGCGTTTGGGTTCCTCCTAAAATTTGGATTCCTATTAGGATTGTTTGATGGTGCATCCCATGAGGATTTTCTTTCCACAGATTCTACCCTATCCCCTAACCTCTTCATACCAGAAATTATTGCATCTAATTTTTGGTCCAAGGCTGAGGGCTCTTCTTTGAAAACTACCCTCTTTTCTACTTTTGCCCTATTCCTCTTAGCAATCAGGTTTGCTTCAACAGTCACAGCAACTCTCTGAGCTTCTTCAAGGGTTTGAGGGGCTCTTTCTTTTAATTGATAGGCCATATCTGGGTCAAATCCATCTGGGAATTTGTATAAAGCTAAATCCGGAGGAGGTCTCAGATTTTGAGGTATAGCATTATAGACATTGTTGAACCTAGCACAATATTCCAACACTGTTTCCTGGGGACCTCTTCTAATCATATCATACTCACCAAGTATATGTAAAGGGTCCTTCTTTTTCTCCCATCTATTTGTAAAGGATTGGTAGAGCTCATCAGGGGTAGTAATGCTGTTTGCAGGCAGAGATCTAAACCATGTTCTTACATCCCCTGTTAGGCTTTGAACAAATATTCTCATCCTTACTGTTTCATCATCTATTTCATAATTTTCAAAGTGATCTTGCATTTTCTTAGCATGCTGGATGGCAGAATAAGGGTCAGTGGAGTCAAAGTATGCTATTTTGGCCTGATAATCTTGAGGTAGGGCCACTAGATTGGCAGGTAGTTGCAGAGGTGCATATCTGGCCATATTTGCTGGATTCTGGGGGTTAACTTGGATAACTGGGACAAAAGGAACAAAAGGTATCACAGGGGTAACAGGTATAGAGGGTATAACAGTGTGGGGGAAGAAAACTTGTGTGGGAGAAGAAGGGATTAGCGGGGAACTTTGGGATGTTGATGGTGAACTAGGGGAATTAGGGGTGGAACGGAATAGGACCTTAACTGGTGTGGGGATTGAGTTAGGAAGCTCTGGCTGTTGACTGATGTCAGCAAGATGATCTTGTAGTTGCTGGTTCCTAACAAACTTAGGGATACTATTGGGATTTTCGAAGATAGTTGGGGGGTTGGGATCAGGGTTATTCCTGGTGTACCGGAGGTTCTTCTTGGGAGCCAGTTTCTAAGCTTATGTGTAGCAGGGACTGGTCAGGGGCTCTAAAGACTCTGTGTATCTGTATAGTGTGAAAAGAGGTCTGAGTCAGCTCTCCCTTAAAGTTACAGATGTTTGTATAGCAGCAGCTTAAAGGTGTCTTAACTGATATTCAGACTGTGAGTTGAATATTTGATAGATATTCAGACCTTTAGATCCTGAAGGTCCCCAGCGGAGTCACCATTTATTTTAACACCCAGGTTGTTCTCTTTAACTCCTAAGAGAATACGGCCGGGGTAACCACTAACCAATCTTTAGGCTACAGCTTCTAGCCCAGCTGTAGTCAGAGAGGGCTCTCTCTAATAGGTTTTGTCACTGCTTTCAGTGAAGGTTTTAGGCTAGTTATGGAGTGAATGTTTTGATTGTTTTGTATGTTTGGTTGGGAGGATGCTTCTGGTTTCTTTAAAGTATATCAACAGGTAAGATTAATCCATTGGGCAATGGGGTCTAGGACTGTTTTCTGTTGGAATCTTGAGTTTGGTGAGGGGAAAAGCTACAGGGCCTATGTGTATTTCATAAAACAAACTGTAAATAGGTAGAATGAGGTGAAGACAACCGTCAAAGAGTAGTTAAGAATTCTTTACTTAGGCTGAATATTACAAAGAGGCTTGTGATTTAGGAGTAATTGCTTGAATTCCTAAACAACAACATACTGTGATGACATAGTATTAAAGGTAGCAGCGAAGAATTACTCTTTAAATACTGTATCAGAAGAAAATATACAAGATAGTTTAGATTGAGTTCAGGGTAGCCATTGACTAAATCCTAAGACTATTCTTTCTCTTCACTACCTAGATTTGCAAACATACAGAAAGATATGGAAAACATATGAAATAACAGTGATTACAGGTGAAATAAAGAGCTATGAGGAAGACTTATTGAACCATGAAATACACTGGAATCCTGCCACTTTGAGCCACACACTCTCAAGAGATCAATAGACAAACATCTTTGAAGAAATCCCACTGCCTTTGTATTAAACTGTCTGAAAGTTTACAATATCAGAGGTACAGAGAAGATAACAGGAGAGTTTCTTACATCCGGAGTCCAACCCCTCCTAATCAAAATGAGGGGGAATATATAGAAGTTTGTTACAAAATATCTCAGGTATGAGTCATCTGAGTGGAAAAAATATCTCTTACACTTGGACAGAGAAAGTAGATGAGAAGTTATTACAATCTTCAATGAGCTATAAAAGCTATTAACTGTTGTCAGAGCAATTTTGACATCTGGAGCTTTATGGAGTTGGTTGAAGTCGGCTGAATGCTTTGAATTAACTGCTGAGTGGCCTTTTGTGCAGCTGTGTGTCCTCTTGGTGAGCTGTTATGGTCTATCTGCCTGATTTGCCTTTAAGTGCCTTAAATGTTTGCTTTATCCTCATGCTGTCCTGTATCTTCCATCCTTCTCAAACATTTCATTTAGTCTTGATTCTTCTGTACGAAAACTTATACAAACCATGAATTCCATTACGGGAACAAGCCTTTGTCTGCATGCAGAATTTCACATAAGTGTTTTGAGCAGAGTCATCTTGAGGGATGAGGAAAATATCCATCTTCATTTCCATGTTATCCTTAACAACTGATTTCTGATCTAAGTCACCTGAGCTCTTACTCATATTATCTGCTTTAAAAGTATGTGGCCTTATAACTGTATTTGACCTGGGCTCCTGGTGACCGAATGACTGAAGCTAATGTGGCATAATTCTGACCATGGACTGCCACCACTCTTCCTTGGGCATCTGATGTCTTCTAATTTTTATTAAAGTTTCATCAGCCTCTGTGTATTTGAAGAAATTGGGAGGAGTCTCAAAAAGGTGATTGACTTCATTTTCAATGAAGAACAGCCTCCCAATTTATCATACAAATTTTGTCCTGATGGAGGCCCTTTCTGTTCAGATGAACTCCCAGATGCAGTGATCTGATTCTCCATGTATGTCACCATTCTGTTGGCAAACTGATCTAAGGTAATCAGTTTTCCTTGACTACTCAACAGACTGGGCAGGCCTCTTGCTTGTAGCTCTACCAGTTTGGCCCTGAACTCCTCCACATCTTTTGTTATATCAAAACATTTCCTCTCCACTGCCTGCACATAGCTTCTAAGTGTGAGTACCTTTTTGGCAAGGAGGACCGCTTCTGTCCTATTCGGAATGCCCATGGCAGCCAACTCCTCCTCCTCATGTCTGTTTAGGTAATCTACCATTCTTTTGGCCTGATCTGGCCTGTTTCCTAACACAGCTTTGGCCCTATCAATCTCTACCCGAGCTTGGTTTAGTAGTTCCATCTGCTGATGGATGGTCTTTATGGACTTCCACTGCTGGGTGATAGACTTGCTTATTTTGGCCCATAAAATTCTCCTTATTTCGGCCAGGGCTGTCTCTAGGTTTAGCTCCTTTTCCAAGGCCTTTATCCTGTCTCTCAGGGTTTTTATTTCTCTGCCCTGCTCGGCCACTGTCATCTTAGATTTACCATATTTTGACTCCAGCTCTGCCAATTTCTCCTTGGCTTTCTTTATCTCATCAGCTTGGAGCTCCATTTGCTTGACAACCTTGGTTATATCTTCTATGGATGGGCTGTCCTGTTGGCCTGTTGCTGTTCCTGCTGCCTCTGTTGTAGGAGCCCCTGTTGCTGCTGATGTTGCTGCTGTTGTTGAAGTTGTTGGAGGAGCTTGGGATGTGGATTCTCCATGTTTGTCTTGTAATGCTCCTTCCAACTCCTTCTCCAACTCCCTTATCCTCTGATCCTGTTGTAATAGGAGGTCTAGCTGATCCTCCATCTTTTTCTGCTCTAGAAGCTCGGCCGTCTGAGGATGTTCAGTTGGTGGCAACTTTAATCTCTTCTTTAGTGCCTTGAGGTCATCATCCTTTTTCTTCATGAGGGCTTTGACTCCTGTTGGGTCATTAGGATCATGTCCTAAGTCAACAATAATGTCCTCAAGGGTCTTTATTCTGTTGTCCTTGGCCTTGGAGGACATCCTTTCCACATCTAGCTGAGTGTTGGTATTTTTCAATGATTCCTTCAGCTCATAGGCCAATGTGGCCTTTTCCACTAGGGTGGCATATACCATTTCTCCAGCCTGCTTGTGGAGTTCAATTTGGTCCATTGGATGTATGTTTCTAGCCAGGACCTCCACCCTTGTTTTGATAAAATCTGCAGCACTTTTAGGCTGCGGTCCCTTGGGTTTGAAGTGGCTGAAGATCATCTTATCTTCTTGGATGTCATAGACTGACATCAGCCTTTCTTGCATGGCCGGTGTAGCATCTATGAACTGCTTGTACACCTCTTGCCTTAGAAGCTCATTTTGGGCCTTTATTTCTTTAAAAGAAGCCTTGGTGCTCTTTGGCTTCTTGCTTTGCTGGGACTGGGAGGCCACCTCCAAGCTGACTTGTAAGTTTTGCTCCTGCTGAAAGGAGCTTGTTCCTGTTTGCTGGCTGCTCTCCTTGTCTTTTTCAATATTTAAGACATCCTCAGTGATGTCTTCTACTTCAGGGGAGTCTGCCCTTTGCCTTTTGGCCTCTGGCTGGTCTGAAGGTCCACTGAGAGGAGTGGACTCTTCTCTGTGTCTTTTAACTCCCCTTTCTTCATGTGCCGGGGTCTGTAAGACTGGGGCACTTGACTGCTGCGTTTGAGGAGGTGGAGTTTGAAATGCAGGGGTCTCTGGCAGCCCATTCTGTGGCTTTTCCACTTGTTTCTGCTGCTGGCCTGACTGCTGCTGGCCTGAGTGCTTCTCTGTCTCCATCTGAGCCTCCTGGCCTGTTTTCTGCTGAGCCTCCTGCTCTGTTTCCTTTTCCTTTTCCTTCTCTTTTTCCTTCTCTTTCTGCTGTTCTGCTTGCTGTTGAGCCTGTTGCTCAGTTTTCTGTTCCTTTATCAGCTCATCCTCTGCTCCCAATATGCCTTTACCTTTATCCATGGCTGATGTTGATGTTGCAGGTGCTTGAAGTGCAATCTTTGCTGCTAAGGTCCCTTGTCCTACTGAGTAAGGCAATAATAAGGGTACCTGCTGCACATAATCTAGGTCAATAGTTTTTTCAAGCTCCTTGACATTCTTAAGCATTCTCTCTTCCTCAGTTAAACTCTCAGCTAGAGTATCTGGTTGCCATTCTTGCAAATTGGCATATTGTTCTATATGAGGGTATTGGCAATGCTTAATGGCTAGGAGCCTATACTTAGTTCTCCTAGCCGAGATGACTCCTTGAGGGTCATAAGGGACCCACCGAAAACTATAAGACAGCTTGTATTTGTCTTTTAGGATCAAATCTGCGTCCTCCCATCCTTCTTTCCTATTCATGATAAAAGGGCCCATTTCATTTTTGAAGCTGAGGTGAGCCTTTTTCTTGGAGCCATGGAAGTGGGTGAGGTCTGATTGAATCAATTGTCTGTAGTATTCCAGTGCAAATAACCTCATTGGCACATATTTTGGGAGCCTATATGGGCAGACCTCACATCCATAGATCCTGAAGACTGTATGGTGCTCATATAGGTACCAGTCACCTATCTTGTTTTTCTTGGAAAGCTGCAGAGCTTTCTTTATCTCACTGGACACCCTGGGAGGTGGGGACTTCATTAACATGCAGCAGAGGGGGTAGACAAACTGGTCAACAAATTCGCAATAGGTATAGGGTGAAATTGTCACGTTGTGATAGACTGAGGTCCAGAAGATAACAGATCTTCTTTCCCCTGTATGGTCCAGCCTTCTGACATAGCATGGGAAGGCTTCAGAGTGATAGTACATGAACATATGGTAAAGGTAGGCTGAATACCTGAAGACCCCCTGTCTATCTAATTTGGTCATCTGATCATGGATCCTGTTGGCTATGAATTTGGCAAAGTTGTACTTTTTGGTAGGGGGGTGATATGGGCTGTAAACAGACAGCATTGCTAGCATGGCTCTGTCTACATGCTCACTACTTTAGTACCCCAATACATAGGCTATCATGTCCAGTAATAGCCTGCCCACATCATTGAATTGATCATTCAGATAGGGAGGGGGCTCTGCGGCCTGGCATTCCGGTTTTATGAAGTTTCTTTTGATTTTCTGTAGTTCTTCATCAGTCAATTTGTCACCAGCGTCCATCAACTGATTCATGGAGAATGGGATCAGCAACTCTGTCTGATCAAAATGTAACATTTTGTTGATGGACTCAGCATTGATTTGAAATAGGATCCTCCCTGATGAGGTGCTGATAGCTCTATGCTCTGCATCATAATGTTCAGCACAGAGGTGAATGATTTCAGGGAAAACATTCACCGCTGGGAGACAGTAGTAGGGCAGGTTTGACTCCCAGACCCCATATGTGCCATGTCCATCCTTGTGGTCTTCCCTTAACCTACTGAAGGTCTGCAAAAAGTCCCTGCTCCCTTCAAAGTCTCCAATGAGACTATCCTTATCTACCAATGTCAGGGCTTCCAGCTCTTTGTTTGTCTGACTCTGTGAGGCCATACTAATGGATGAAGTTGCAGGAGACGCCATGATGGGAGCTGGTTTGTAGAGAAAGAGGCAGTGCTTCAATCAGTGCTTAAAAGGGCTTTTGACTTCAACTCAACTGCTAATACAGTGAGGTGCTCCTTTGCAGAGGGTGTTGCAGGTTGGATTATCTGTTTACTGTGGAATTCACAGGGTGTGAATTGTCAATGTGAAATCAGCAGGGTTATTCAGGTTTCTCTGGTCTAACAGCAAGTGAGTAGTACTGGCAAAAGGGAACAATGCCTAGTACCTCGGGAAGGATTTCGGGGTTTTCGGCCCGTGAAATGAGCACTTGTTTACTGAATTACGGTTTTAGGGTGGTGAGGGTTGCCTAGCTGGCTTTATGTGACAGACAGGACTGTAATTTGAAGGTTTTTAATGGTGCCAAATGGTGAATTTTTCAGAGAATTTAGAATGCATGGGCGAAGTGGGGAAATCGGCTAAATACCTGGATTAACCAGCTTGGATACTTGCGAGCTGAGCTGTGGAGGCTTGGCACCGTGAATTCTGAACTTTCAACGGTCGGAATCTTCAAATTTGCTGTCTGGATCGATTTTCGCGGCAGCTGCTTGTTTAACGGCTCCTTCTCTTAATCACGTGAAAATGACTAAAAACGGCTTATTAGGCCGGTTATAACGTTGAATTTTGCAAAATAACGTGATTGGCGCTTTTTCGTCGATGACGTCAGCATGACGTCATGGTGGGCCCGCCGTACGGTGATGACGTGGCGCTGACGTAAGGGCCAGGGTGGCGGGACACGGTGGCGGGCAGATGTGGTGGCAAGACTGCGTGGAGGTTGACGGGGTGCGGGGGCGGACGGAAGTGAGGTGATGTGAGGGTGACGTTGTGGTGACGCGGGAGGGAGAGCGGTAAATGGAGTGGTGGTAAGCGGGTTCCCCGCACCACTTTTGGAGCAAAGGCGGTAACGGGGAGAGAGCTCCGAACAGCCTCAGCGCCCGCCACGCGTCCTCGTACGGGCCCAAAACCACTTTCCCCGGACGTTAACGGTCGGCAGATCGGGGTGCAATATCGACCGCCCACCCTTGGATCTTGATCGGCGGAGATCGGACGGCTGGCGGGTCCTCCGACAGGTCGCGCATGTTTGGAAGGGGCCCCCCGGGCAATTAAAATATTCGTTTAAATAATATGGTCGGGAACTTTAGGATTTGTGGGTTTTCAGGTTTTGCATAAGGTTCGGGCACAAATCTTTCATGAAGGTGCAAACTATAGGAAAAGGGTCAAATGGGTTTTATATAATGTGAAAAGGCAGATAACCCCCGACCTTAGGATAAAGCGGGGGGAGGGTGATTTTACAATGTTTTCCGCCCCTTTAAGTAATTTTATGGGTTTTTAAAGGTGTTTCAAGGTTTTTCAAGGTAAAATGGCACTCTGGGTAGGGAAACTGGTTTGAGGTGGAGCAATAGGTAGTCTGGGTTCTTGCCTTGACCAGTGTCAAATCAGTCCCAGAGAGAATATTATGGCTAATGTGCCAGGAGGGAATTATGCATTGTGGGGTTTATACACCATGGTGTTTATTAATAATAAGGGATAATGGGGTATAGGGAGCCTAAGTAGTAGATTAGTTGTTAACTATGGGGGAAAAAAAAAACATATGTGAGGGCTAGTTCAACCAAGTTTTCTTTGGAAAATAAACTTGAAATAGGAGAGATCAAATAAAAGATTTTACACAAGACAATGTGGCTTCTTAAAGCCAAAGAATTACTTCAAATTATATTTAAAATTTCTGTGCTCTGAGAGCTTGGAAAGGGTGTTAGTTAATGTGTGAAATACAGATGTGAAAGGCAAGGGAGTAGTCATGCTCCAATGTTGTTGCTCTTCTTGATTCAGCAAACTCTGATTTGTAAGAGCAGCCTTCAGCAACCCCATCTACCTACCCAACTAGTTCTCCTGCATTTTTTGTTCCTCTTTGGAGGGTGCACTTGGACTTGCAGACCCTTTGAATGCCTTTTCTTTTCATTGGCTTTTCTCTCATTCCCTATCTAATGCAACCCTTATTCCTTCCAAGGTCCCAGATTAAGCAGTTGGGAACCTTTGTTTCTCTACCTATCTACTAATCTGCCAAGATTAGACAGTTTGGACAGATTTCATTCTCTATTCTATAACAAGGAAATTGAAAACATGGCATGATCCAGATTAGACTGTTGGACCACCCATCAAAAATTGAGTTCTTATCATAACTGGTACAGACATTTGTCTTCTTAGGAAAATATGGGATCTTTGCCTTTATCAAAGCAGAGCATATTTGGACTTTTGATATCAAATCATGAAATATGAAACCTATTGGTATAGGTATTCAACACACTCTATGGAACTAATCTATAATCAGGTCACTATGGGAGATTTGGCAAAACTCTTCCTTGGAGAATCCAATTGGGATTAGACTAGTGGAATTGGAAAGAGGACGTAGAGAGCTACTGCAGATGACAATTTTAAAACTAGATTATCTGAAATTACAAAGATACATCAAAGGCAATATCGAGCTCCTACAAAGTGAAAAAAGGTGTGTAGATTTTTTTAAATTTTTGCTCAAGGATGGTTTGAAAAATTATTTTGAAGGAATTCAAAGGGAATATTAGAGCATTATTATCAGTAAATGATGCCCGGGGAAAGAAAATGCAAACACCAAGTAAGCAACCTAAAATCTCTAGCATTACTCATGAAGAAGAGGAAGAAATGCTACATGATATATCAAAATTACAAGACCAAGTGCAAGAAATTTCACTCTCACAAAAGATAAGATAAATGGCATGGAATCTAAGATAAATGGCGTGGAAGATAATATGAATGGTGTGGAAGCTAAGATTGATGATTTGAAAATAGATTTGAAGACAGATTCAACAAATTTTCTACAAGAAATACTCACTAATGGTGAAAGGGTAGCAAAGGAAACTCATGATGTGAACAAAGGAAATGTTAATCACGATTTCATACACTCTAATGTTGGATCAAAGACCCACCATATTCCAAAAATCGATATGAGGAAGTTTGATTACAAGCATCCTACAACATGGATATTACAGATGGAGCAATTTTTTGATCTCAATAATGTGCAAAACACACAAAAGGTATGTATTGCAACTTTATATTTGGAGCCAAATCAGTTTGTATGGTATCAATGCCTTTACCCTCGTAAACAAATTATCACTTGGGCAATTTTTATAGAAGAATTGACAACACATTATGAGGATACAAAAAGCAACACTTTTTTTAGCCAATTGATAAGTCTCAAGAAAAAGCATTCAATAATGGAGCACATTGAGGAGTTCCAAAAATTGAACATAAGGGTAAAAAATATTCCATAGGAGCATAGGATTGATGTGTTCATAGGCACTTTAAAGGATAATATCCAACATTATGCTTGCCTTTGGGAACCTGATTCATTAGAGAAGGCATTCAAGTTAGCAAGAAAAATGGAAAGCAAAATTATGGCAACCAGGAAGCATACCACTCACAACTATAAAGATGGAAGTGTTGTTGCCCCTAGTCTTCCACAATCTATAAGGTTGACTCCACAAAAATTGGAAGGAAAAAGAGCAAAAGGGATTTGTTATAGTTTTGATAACAAATACACTAAAGGTCATAAGTGTGCTGAGGAGAAATTATTCTACATAGATTGTGAAGAGGAAGAAGAAAAGGAGAAAGAAAGGTCAAAAGAAGAGGATATACTCCAGGAACAAAGCCTAGATAAAGAAGAAATGAGTCCGACCATATCTTGTCATGGATTAGCTAGAATTACCACTCCTCAAACCATCAAGATAGAAGGACAAATCAAGAAGAAAGAGGTAATAGTGTTGATTGATTCAGGAAGTACCCACAATTTTATTCATTGTAAGGTAGAAAAAGAATTGAATTGCTTCTTATATCGAACACTAGAGTGTCAACTGATGGTTGCAAATGGAGGAATAATAAATTGCTCTGGAAAGTGCCATAATATCAAGCTATACATGGGAGAATATGTATCGACTAGACCAGTGCTTTCCATTCCAATGGGAGGTTTTTGATGTTCTACTAGGAGTCTAATGGCTACAATCCTTGGGTACAATAGCTTTTAATTTTCAAGAACTTTTCATGAAATTTTCTACGAAAGGAAAGGAAGTTGAATTAAGGGGTATTGCAAGAAACTAGGAAAGATAATCAGCTCTAACGGTATGACAAAGCTTCTAAAAAAGGAACAAAGAGGTGTAATTGCACAATTATGTTCACTAGATGTTTCCACATCGAAATCATCTATTTGTCTAGATCTCCAAAAAGTGTTGGACAATCATTCTAAGGTATTTGAGACTCCCAAAGGTCTCCCAGCTATTCATGATCATGATCATGCTATTCATCTGATTCCAGAAAGTGTTCCTCCAAACATCAGGCCGTACAGATATCCCTATGCCCAAAAGAGTGAAATTGAATGTATGGTTCCAGAAACACTAGAGGCTGGTATAATTCAACCTAGTCAAAGTTCTTTCTCTACTCCAATAGTATTGGTGCACAAGAAGTATGGATCATGGTGCATGTGTCTGGATTATAGGGAGCTCAACAAGCTCACTATTAAAGATAAGTTTCCCATTCCTGTCATTGATGAATTACTGGATGAATTGCATAGATCAATTTAATTCACTAAGTTGGATCTTCGTTCAAGATATCATCAAATCAGAATGAAGACTGAAGACATTCTAAAAACATCATTTAGAACTCATGAGAGTCATTATGAATTTTTGGTCGTGCCTTTTGGCTTTACCAATGCACCTTCTACATTTCAAGGTTTGATGAATTCCATTTTCAAACCCTTCCTTAGAATATTTGTGTTAGTATTTTTTGATGATATATTGATCTACAACAAGCCTTTGAAGGATCATGTTGAACATGTTGATAGGGTGCTACAACTATTGGAGGAGAAACAATTATATGCAAGAAGATCCAAATGTTTCTTTGGAGTACAAGAGGTGGAATATCTGGGTCATATTGTATCTTATGAAGGAGTTAAGGTAGACCCTAGCAAAATTAAAGACATTAAGGAATAGAAAATCCCCACATCCATAAAACATCTACGAGGATTTCTGGGGTTGACCAGGTATTATCGCAAGTTTGTTAAGAATTATGGGAGAATAGTAGCACCTCTAACAACATTATTGAAGGAAGATGCATTTTCATGTACTCCAGAAGCAACAAAGGCCTTCAAACATCTTAAAGAGGCAGCATGCCAAGCACTGGTCTTAGCTACACGAGACTTCACAAAAACCTTTATTATGGAATGTGATGCTTCTGGAAATAGAATTGGTGTTTTTTTAATGCAAGATGAAAGACCCATTTCTTTTGAAAATCATCTAATCAAGCGAAAGTTTTTACACAAAGCTATTTATGAGAAGGAAATGTTGGAAATACTACACGCACTTAAGAAATGGCAGCCCTACCTAATGGGAAGACACTTCAAGGTAAAAACAGATCATGATAGCCTTAAATACTTTATAGAACAAAGATTATCCTCTGAAGAGGAACAAAAGTGGGTCACAAAGATTTTGGATTATGACTTTGAAATCATCTACAAAAAAGGGAAGCAAAATGTGATGGCAGATGCACTCTCAAGAAAGGATGAGGATGTGGAAGCATTTTTGTGCGCCATTTCTATTATCCAACCAGATTGGATAAACGAAGCAAGGGAGGAATGGAAGACTGATGAAGAAGTGTGGGCACTTATTCGAAAATTACAACAAGATTCCAGCACGTCTGATACATTTAGCTGGAAAAATGATTCGTTATGGTACAAAGATCGCATATACCTCTGTAAGAATTCCCAGCTA
>APFE030098381.1:45430-91863 GCA_000404065.3 Pinus taeda
CATGGTGGTAGTTGACAGACTTACCAAGTATGCACACTTTTGTGTATTATCACATCCATTTAAAGCTAGTACAGTTTCTACTACATTTGTGGAAACAATTCAAAAGCTACATGGAAACCCAAAGATTATTGTAAGTGACAGAGATCCCATTTTCATAGGAAATTTTTGGACAGAATTATTTATTTTTCTCAGGTGTCAGTTAGCTCATAGCTCATCTTATCATCTTCAATCTGATGGGCATACTAAGACAGTAAATAAATGTTTGGAAAGATATCTTCATTGCTTTGTATCTGATAAACAGACACAATGGGTCAAATGGTTGCCTCTGGCTGAATGGTGGTATAATACTTCCTTCCATACAGCAAAAAAAATGACCCCATTTATGGATATCAACCACCATCCATCACATCATATTTAAGAGAAAATTCTAAGGTTCAAGTAGTGGAACATCATATCGAGCATCACATGAAGATCACGTGAAGGCAGAAGATGGAACAAAGAAGGAGTTGCATGTACTGAAGCAGCAACTCAAGAAGAACATGAAGTTGCACAAATAGTCCAATGAGTTGCAACAGGAATAGGAACAACAGTGGGCATAACATGCACTCACAGATGAAACTATACCAGTACGAGTTAAGGATCCAATCCAGCAGCTGACATAGAGAAAACATGGTGAGAAGTGTTGTTGATCGCATGTAAAGGGTCCAACAACATTCATGTTATTGATCATACACATGGAATCTAGAACATTCAACACACTCACTAAGGTGAGTAAAATAAGCAATTCCAATTGGAGTTGAACATGCACTTTGGTAAGTTGATGCGCATGACCACCAACACACACTTGAAGATCAACATGGACACTATGCATCAATGTGTTTCCAGTTCAATTGTACCTAAGAAGACCATGCACATGTTAGAAGATGAGTTGGATGAAGGGGCCGAACCAATGAAAAATTTTCAACGAAGGCAAGAGTTCGCTTTAGAAAGATGTCACCATGAGGTGCATGCATATCTTCGCAGATGACCAAGCTTGGCATCAAGTCACGAGCTTCACCATCACAAGCATGTCAAAGAGTTGGTCTCACCATAGTAGACCGAGTGTCAGCGGTGTCTTGCAAGGCTTTCTCAAGCCATTTTGTCTCACATGAGTACGTGTGCATTGTAATGTTGAGTCATGTCAAGTATAAGTTGAGTGTCAACAGTTGGATGTAATAGTCATAGAGTAGGTGAAGAGTCATGAGGGTAGTTGAACTATCACAAAGGGGAATGTCAAGGGTCACCCCACCATTTTCTGTAAATAGTCCCTCATAACTCATTGTATAGGCTTTTGGTCAGCGAATATTCTACTTATACTATCTTGAAGAAGGCTTGGATAGTATTGTAATGTGTCTTGGCTTCTCCACTGCATGGAGCTAGTACATCTCTTTGGAGGATCATGTGGATGTGGCTGCAACAACAAAGATCATGTAATGAGAAAGGGCCTATATTTTTTACCGACCTAGTGATATACAATTGCTCCAGGTGGCTTGGAAAATAATGTGCCCCTTTCATTCATTAGGATGGTTTACACGACAAGTCACATCTACACCAGTTAAGTTAACCTAACAATAGTTATGAAAATTCCCTTTTATTATGGGAAGGCCATATGATCCCACGCAGTGACTGCAATAGGGGCTATAACACTAGATTGAGGTTTGATCCTCATGCATACGGGGGTTGCATGAGTGTTGATCAAGAGCCTGTGCATTTGTTGGTAGATAAGATTTTTATTTACACCAACCATTTAGGTATCACAAAGGAGGTAAAGGGGTCAAGGTCATGGAAATTCCTACCAAGGAAAGGAGACGGAAAACTAGCTTGAAGTAGCCAAAGCTAAAAGATAAACATAGGACTCGATCAATTTGATTATAATGTTTTGTGCTGAGAATATGGGCATATCGTACAAAATAAAAGAAAGAAAAAATGTTGTTGGACACAAAAATGAACACTTTGGTTAATGATCGAAGACTCCATCTATTTGTTGTTGATGGTGATACCATTTGCCCATATTCTCATTACAAAACATTATAATTGAGAAAATGAACACTTTGGTCAATGATCCAAGATTTCGTCTATTTGAATTTTTTTATTCTATTCAAACTTTGATTTCAAGGTAAAAACCCTTTGGCATATTTTATTTTAAGATATTCCATCGGGTTAATTGAATAAATGTAAGTTTTATGAAATTTAAATGTTCTTCTTAATCAAAAGTTTTGAATAATATAGAAAAATATTTATTTTTATATTAGTCGTTAATAATTTCTAGTAAACTTGTTGTAAATTAATGTTTCTTATTTAAAAGGAAATAGAAATTTTTCTTATTTAAAATTTATTAAAATTTGTGTTCCTAGTTAAATTAGTTTTATGTTTGCAGAATAAAGTTTCCTCTACACCCCCATTCTCGCAGACATATGCAATCCTCCACACATTCAACTATTATCTTTCAATATAACATAGCTTAAAATGAAATAATTCAAGATAACCACACTAGAAAATCCTATGTTTCTATTAGTATGAGAGCACTAACCAATGAAAATACTCGTAAAATTCATATGTTTTTTCTGCTTCTATCAATTTTTGACAACATCAACACGCTAGTTGTCACTATGAAAGAGAAAAGTGATAATACATAAATAAACATGAGAAAGAGGGAGGGATTTCAATTTTCAAAATGAGTGGATACTTAAATCTCTTTCTTATTTCCTCTATTTTGAAGCAACAAGATACTCATCAACAACATCGATTATGTAAATAGTGGATAAGACTATCCCATTGAAAAGGTTCACAAATTTGATTATGTATATAGAGAACAATTCAAATCATATCTAGCTAACTATTGTAGCCCATAATTTTATTTTTGAAATTTTTTGGCATTGTAGGACCATGTAGCAAGGATTGGGAGCATGGAAAGGAAAAAGACAAATCAAAGCATAGGGTTGTCACAGTAGACATTGCACAACATAGGGCTAGCATAGTAAGTGGAGTGAAACATAGGAATGGTGCAGTTGGAAGGGCACGGTGAAGATGGACGTAGTGCAGAAGAATGACAATGGCACTGGACGAAGGAATATGACTACAAAGGGATATTGACAGTTATGACTTTTTAGAGGATGGAGGTGACGAGGGAGATCATGGAAAGAAGATAGCTGGAGATAATTTAAAGAAGGAAGAGATGGGGTGGAGTGGATATGAACAGTGGAAGAGATATTTTGGACAACCATTAACATGCATGGGACAACTAAGGGAAAAAAAGGAAATATATTAAAATTTGTTGAGTACAACTAGATTATTTAGGCAAGAAACTGAGAGTATTTGAGATAGTTCCAAGAACCTATATGATGGCTTGTTGAATACAAAGCGGGGGTGGGGTAGACGAATTCGTACCAGTGGATGATGGTGGAATGTTAATGTGTTGTTGGATGGCTGAGTATAGAAGAAGCTAAGTCATAGATTATGTATAAGATATATGTGCCTTTTAGATGTAACTTGTGGCTTTGTGATAAAGTCTTTCACTACCACACAACCTTGTTGTAATGATTTTGATCTTTGGTTATATGAGTTTGGTATTGATGTTTATAGTCATGGTACTATTTCTATGTGGCACTTGTATGGAACATGGATGATCACGTTGACTTAACATATGTAATCTTGGATACCATGCCTCTTCTGCTATTGTGAATATAAATATGTGATTGGAGAAGTTACTTTAACATCTTTTTGTGTATTTGCATGAATGTTGTTGTGTTAGTTTATGGTATCACATGTGTTAGGCTCATGGTTTATAACTCTTTCTAATAAAATTGATGTTTATGTTAATAATATGGTATGGAATTGTTGTTTATGGTGATGCCTTGGTCTGGTATGGACGAGGGAAAATTTTAAGGATTGAAATTTATCTTAAAGTTTAGAAACCTTGGTGATTCTCACAAGTCCTTAATATGCAAACCATAAAATGTTTTTTAATATATTTGCAAAAATATTTCAATTTCTACTAGCTTTATATATACTTTATATAATTTTATGGCGATTTTTGAGGTAAAATAATTTTACACTATAAAATATGGGCGAATCATTTTTCGAAAGAAATGGAAGTTGGTGAATATCACTTTTTGAAAAATCATGGAAAATTTACCCACTTGTGAATATTATTCCCTAAAATTTTCTTTGGTATGGACCCATAATATTGTATGTGTTAAACATTTCTAAATGAGCATCAAGGGCCAAATGACTAATAGGGGGCTAGAGTGTTAATTAAAGTTATGTGTCAATAGTAGAGTTGTTAGAGTTTGGTGTTGATTCTTCAATAAACTTAGCTTGTTGTGGGTTCATATAGCATGCATAGTTGTTGAGGACTTGCATTGGTTGATGGATAGATGGGGTTAGCACCTTGTGTAGTGCAAAGTAATAGTAATGCATTCTAGCACGTGTCAGTTAGGAGTAGTATGTCATAAGCCATAAGATAGTCCAGTTAGGCTCCAGAAACCTAGTTTCGACAATCACCCATTAGTGTGTTATGTGAGACTTCACTCACTTCCTGGGTGTTGCTGAAAGGGTTGATGTTAAGCAGGTATTTGTTGGTGATTGTGTCACAAATCCTAGGTATGTTAGAATCCCGCGTGTCAACAAATGGTTTCATTTTCAAGACTCAAATGGTTGTGTGGCATGATTTTATTCTAGGAATGTGGAAACCGTGGAACCCAAAGAGGGAAAAAATTATGTGGTGGTTCAGAGGGAAGTTGCATGCATTTGTTGCGAAAGAAATTAGAGACAAGAACTAAAACTTAGAGAAATGGCCACAAAAGTATGTGTTTACTAAATTCCATAGAATTTTCCTTGGAGTATTTCCTAACATGTTGATATAGTGGGTTCAATTACTGAAGGACAACAACCCAATGTATGTGCATGATAGGCTAAGGAGGTGAACATTGAAGGAATTAGATTAGCTTCAAATGATAAGAAAAATAAATTCCCATGCTGTCATGTTTTGGTTTAAAGTGTTCTCGAGGGATATATTATGGATTTTATAGTAAAAGCGATGATGTCCTATATTACTGAACAGCAAAAATTTCGGAAGGAACCAAGGGGAATATTTATAATGTGAGTCGCATTATTGATAAAGATGATGTTCTATGACCACATTGTTTTTCCTATGGAATATGATGCCATTTGAAATTAAACTACCCTTGTGAATGGAGGAGTGGGTGAGACATGAGAGGTGATCTTAATGGTAGTAAAGGGAAAGATGAAGAAAGATTGCACTCGAGGCTGAGAGTCAGCCTAAAATTTTGTATAAAAGGTAGAAACGAAGGGATGGAGTACAAGAGTTATGAGGATGGCACTTTGAGGAGTGGGAGGAGGTATCGACATGGTGACATAATAGAAGGTCAGTCAATGTCAGTGCCTACTGAAAGAAGGAGCCTATAGGGAGGTACTAGGAGGGGCCATCATCAAACAAAGAGTAGTGCTAGTGACTAGAGTTATGAAGGGACAAATTTGACATGCCACAAATAGAAGTAAGAGAAATGGAATAATTGAGTCCATGCAATACAGATGATTCAAAACAAGAATAGAAAAAGCGTACTATGCTCAGTGTCAAATCCACCAGCCCACATGCATCTACAGACTAGGAGGTAAGCACTTTGTGCACTAATTCAACTAGCATAGAAGGTAATTGTAGTTAGGGAGGAGGAAATAGTATAAGTAGTGCAATTGGCCTAATTGTAGGTGGGTAATTCAAGGCATCCATACATAGAGTGGTGCACATTCAGGAAGACAAATTTCTAGTAGTACTATAAGCATAAACGGAAGTACCTCGTCAGGACATACCACGCAGACTGCCATGGCGGGTGTAGAATTG
Source organism: Pinus taeda (assembly GCA_000404065.3). Taxonomy (NCBI): domain Eukaryota; kingdom Viridiplantae; phylum Streptophyta; class Pinopsida; order Pinales; family Pinaceae; genus Pinus; species Pinus taeda. The sequence continues at coordinate 51,330 of APFE030098381.1, forward strand.
AGGATGCCCATGTCTCATTGTGTTGGGACCAAGGACATAGAACAAAATTTATTTGTATGTGAGGCCATCTAGATAGCTAACTAGGTCCAATATGAGGCCATGAAGATTGGATAGCTAGAGGCCATGTTTAGGGATTGTGCACTAACCTGGTACATGAAGTTCAAAACCTCAACTCTAGGTAGAAAAAATATTACCTTGATAGAGATTAAGGAGGCAGAGATTAGGGAATTTTAGAGGCCCAAGTCAACGTATCACTTTATTATAGAAATCAAGGAGGTAAAAAAAATTATAGGGGAATTAGTATGGGACTTCAATCAATGATTTGAAGTGTTGAAGGATAGGCTAACATTTGAAATTTCTAACATGCAGCATAAGGATTGTTTATTACAAGAACACTACCACACACCAAGATACCCTTGATGTAGAAAAGGATCGATACATAGCTAGAAGTTGTAGAGCCGACATTGTAATTAGAAGCCTGATTGGAAAGTAGAGGAGATAACATTCGTACAACACAAGTGCAATCCCAGTTGGTTGTGTTGGATTCCTAAATCCAAGACTTGATGAAAGGGAAAGAGAATTGGAAGGAAGTATGGTGCACCATCTACCAAATAGAGGGTCACCATAGGAATCAATGTAAAATATTGATTGATTATATGGTGACTGACACAATGAATCCACTCATTCAAGGTAGAGGAATGTGGTGTGAAATTTGTAGGATGTGGGGCCATATACCATCTAGTTTCTTGATGATGCAAAAGTTTGAGGCCACAACTAGAACTTTATTCCACAACTTCTGCAAATCAGTTGGACATGATATCTACCACTATCACAGATTAGAGTTGGATCTACACAAGTTCACATTTGACTAATTTCGAGTTTAGGGGCCCAAAGGGATGGAAGCTTCATCAAATGGATTTAAATAGCCTAGGTAAAATCAAGGTAGAAAATACAAACAACAAGGGTGAGGACATGGTATGGCAGCTAGACGACCTAGAGGACTAGGTACATGAAGAGGATGATTTGGTTGAGGATAGAGCACTTTAATTTGTTATAATTATATTTAGTAGGGACACTTGGCTCACGAATGCACCAATTATTGGAAATATGTTGTAATTGATGTCAACAGGATAGTCCCTAATGTCAATAGGGTGTCCATTAAGAAGATGGTTGAAAATGGTGTTAACAGGTGGTACAGGTGTCTCAAAAGAACAATTTACAGGCAAAGGAAAAAGGGTCAAGGTGCAAATAATAGTAGATATCTTGAAGCCATTTTGAAATAATTATATCCACTCAAATACTAGATCAAACCCATTGAAATAGAAATTTATTTGAAATATCTTTCCAATGGTATAAGAAGGTATTCAAATGGCCTTGTGGAGTGAGATATAGAGGCAGTCAAACTCGGGCCCACAAAACTCAAAATACCAGAAACCCATAAAAACATTGAGCCAAGGTAGTGTAAGAAAACCTGGAACCTCAAAACACTGTAATGAATATTATAGTGGAGAAACAGGGTCGAAAGTTGTTGGGCCCTATATATGTTATCATATTGGATATCCAAAGCTTTCACTTACAAGCCATATTCATACTTTCATAACATATTATGTAACTATCATATTACCAATTTTCACTAAATGTATTCATTTTACCTTGCTTTTAATTATTAATGCTTTCTTATATTTTAAATGATCAAATAATTTTTTAACGTGGTTTCCCAATGGTGGTTTACTACTATGTTTATGTTCCCAAACCTCAAGTTCTAGTACTAGAATTTGACAATTCCGTACTTATACCAGTTTCCATATTAAGTAAAGGTTCACAAATTGGCATTACTCGAGATGAAATTGGTTGCAAATATATGTTTATGGATGGATTTATGTTCACACCTATCTCACATGTGAATCTCAAGATGTTATTTGAACCTAAATTACACCTACATAATTCGATACTTATTTCAGTACCAATATGGCATTTTCCAGAAATTCGTTACTTAAATCAGTACGTGATTCTGCACATGCACACCAACAACAATGGGAAGTTATATCTAGATTTGCATTTTCACTCAAAGTTGGAGGAAATTCAAACTGATTTGAGGTGGCATCGTCTCCATCTCCAATACATGATTTCAATGATTTAATCATAACAAAAATATATTTAAAGAATTATTTCTTGTTTTAATCATAGTATGGAAGAGAGAGTCTCATGGAATTCGATGTGATCCTTTGGACCATCACTTCCTCTCCATTGTAATATAGGGAATATATATGCATAGCGAGAAAGGGGAAGGATGCATAGAGGTTATCATTTTTTTGGGTTGATCTTTTGTAATAAATTTGAACTTCCATTTGCAAGTTGAAGTTGAGACTATTGTAGCGAAGATCTAATTCATGAATCTTTGCACATTATTTTGATCTAAGTCTCTAGGCACATTTACACGTTGGGAAGGGCCCCTCAACTCAGGTAATGTCTTGATTTTTATTTGTAGAGTAGAGTAATATTCCGAAAATATTAAGTTTTCTTAATCACAAATTTGTTTAATGTTTGATTCTAGTTTTTAGTTTTGCTAAATTTGATTTCTCTATTTTCAAATTTGTTGATAGAACATGTTATTATTAAATTCAAATTGATTTTTCTCAGGCTTAAGAGTAAAACAAATTTAAAACTAGTTTCTTAACAAATTTTAATATTCATAATTTAAATGTGTAGAATTTCCATTCTTAATTTCGTACTTATTCAAAATTTGAATGTACATAATCTCCGTACATAACTCAGTACTGATGCAAAATTGATCCAGAATAGACTTCTAAGTCTAAAGTGTTCCTCATAGAGGAAGATGACAATCCAAGGATTATCTTGGAAATAGCCCCATTGTGTAGATCTTTTCATTCTGAATCTACCGCAACTTGAATGGGCTAAAATGGACTTAAGATGAAGAAGTTATCGAAAAAGGGAAGTTTACCTTTGTCCTCTAAAAAGGAGGCAAATTCTTGTATAAAGGGGACTTAAGGGAAAAAAGTGTTTTTAACATAAAAACTCTTAAAACCCATCACATCGCATTTCTTCATTGCATCACGATAAACAAAGGGGAATGACTTAAAATAGGCGCAAAGGCCTTTGGCGGACCCGATGAATTTATAAACCAAATAGGCAAACCTTTTGAGTTTCGAAGGGAAAGGGTAGTAAGCGGTATTTCAGGCAGGCCTCAGGTAGTAAGCAGTATAGGATGGGCTCCACCCGAATCCATACATTGAATGATGTATGGGATGGTGGAGGAGAGAGGAAATTTCTTTTTTGGGTGGTTAATCCCCATTTAACTTACGCACTCGAAACAGGCTGTCAGACATTGGATTAGTGGTCACGGATCAACAGTTAGGATTTGATCGGTGGATCGGCGATCACTGTGACCAAAGGGAGGACCCTGGACCCATTGCGGCAATTATATGTGTTATGTCAATATTTTGATGGGCGGATGTGATACTGCCGATAGAGTGATTGGAGATATCGGTGATCAGCGATCGGAAAACCCCTGATACTAGGGCCAATGCACATTGCGATTGTAACTTGCGCTATGCCGATAAAAAGGCAGACCCAGTAAGAATTATGGATGTGATTTCATAACTTTTTGAAGTCCGTATTTACAGTATTTCTTTTTATTTCCTGTGTATTGAGGTTTTTAGACCTCATGCCTAAGCGATAGCGATAAGCGATATAAGGATGAACCCGATAGCTTTATAGGGCTGATTCCATAATATTCTAAGTCCAGGCTAAAACCCCATGATGTGTTTGGCTGACATGGCTAGAGGAAGGAAAAATGACCAGGTTCCCTGCCCGCCTATTCTTTTCCATTTTTAAACGGATTCTTGTGAGGAAACAGTAGGGTTCTTTAGTGATGGAGGACTATCACCGATGCATGATAAAAGCACAGAGAGCACAAGTGTAGAAGGGATCTGAAGGTTGCCGAGGGAGCTGCTTTTCTGAAAGAGGTCACTAGAAGGTTGTTGAAGAATCGCTTGGAGGTCATCCGAATTACAAAGGCATGCAGAGGCAGAGAGAGAGAGAGCTCAAAGAAGCTAGAGCTGAGAGCCAAGAGCTAGAGCCAGATCCATAGCCAGAGCCAAAGCGAGAGCCATGAGCCAGGGCCAAGAGTAAGAACTAGAAAGCCTGAGAGCTTCAGAGACAGGGATGTGATGGTGTTCTAAGCCCATTGTTTCTGTGTAATATAATGGATTTGAGTGTAGAGCTTGTAAAAGAACTACTACCATAATCCCAGAGAGCCTAGTCGAGTTGACTAGAGCTCAAGGAGACGTGGCCCAAGAGTTTTGGTGAACTCCATATTATATCATTGTTATGTGTTATGGGTTATTGTTGCATTGTATTTGCTACTTATTTGTTGTTCTATTTGTTGTTATATGTATTTTATATCAGCATAAGCAAGGGAACTTAAAGGACTTAATAGTTTAAAAACAACCACAAGTATACACCTATTTTCAAGCATATTTAATTCCACAATTGGTTAATCATAAGGAATTGGGAATATATAAGCTTTGGAAGTGGGAGAGGTTCTTGTAAGCTAGACAAGATGCCTTTAGGCCCTATTTTCAAATTAGGTGGTATTAGAGCCTGAGGTTGATTAACGCCATCATCAAAGAAGGTTATATCAGAATGCTTGATTGACAGAGCAAAGATTGCTTGTCTGAAAGGTGTTTAACAGTCAGAGGTTGATTATATTCTTGTTTGTAGACTAACTATTGTTTGAGTTTCTAGAGGTGAAGGGAAATATATTGATAGCTCAGTCCAAGAAGGGTAAGAAGGAAGAAGGGTTGAAGGCATTATTCTTATCCCAAAGGACCTCAAGGCAATCCTTGAAGCACAAGAGGTTTGTTGCAAAAGATTTATGAATAAGCTCTTTATTAATCTTGTTTGAAGTTCTTTTGTTCATTGGCATAATGCTGACTTCTACAAGTGATTCCTTAAATTCTTCTTTCTTCACAAGATTCTTTGATGAAGACAAGAAGCAAGAATATTTCATCATGATGGATATGGTGAGAGAAATGTATGAGGATTGAAGGAAGAGCAACATACTTAGAGAGTAGTTGAATTCTGTGGAGGAAGAGAAGCAATTGATTTCTGACAAATTGTAGGAAATGGAGAGGCAACTTCATATTGCAAATATGAACCTGAAAAGGATGCATGAGTTTGAGTCACAACTCTTTGTTGCCAAGGAAGACTTAGTCAAGTATCAGCTTGAAGAAGAGGTAAACCATTCCAGTTTGTCTTCAAATTCTTCTAAGAATGCTTATATTGGTTCTTTTGAGAAACATACCAAAGGTATATTCTCCAAGCTAATGTCCAAGGTGGGCTATGAAGGAAAAGGCTTGGGTAAGCATGCACAAGGTATTTTTGAGCCAATAATGATTGAGAAAAGGCCTAAGTATTTGGGTTATGGCTATGGACATGTTTATGGAGAGAGTTCCAAAGCTGCCATGAAGACCACTAAAACAACTCCAAGAAGGATTTTTATTGCAGGTCTTTCACCTCAAGGGTGTGAAGGTTGTATTCAAGAGGAATGCAATAGCTTGAAATATCATTTGTAGGATGTAGGTGTTCAGGAGCGCGCACTTAAACCAGAGAGTTGTGGAAAGTCTGACAACCTTGAAGAGATTGATGGTGTTCCAAAGGGAGCCACTTATTCATTTGATTCACCTCCTCATGAAGGAAATTAAGGTGAAAGAGAAAGGTATAAATCTGGTTCTAATCATTTTCCTTTTGATTATGTTCAACATGGTAAATTTCCATAATTATGCGAAAAGAACTGCTTATTCCTTTTATGGTTTGGATAACCATAATGTTTTTAGATGTTCAAAGATAATGGCCACATACATGAAACTTTTGAAGGAAAGGAAGTAAGAAGCCAAAGGTCCATTGGAAAAGGCAAGTCATGCTATCAAGAGGATGCACATGCAGTGCACTTACTGCCATAAGCAAGGACATCTTGCTGCAAAATGTTGGACTTTTGAATCCAACAATGCTTCCACAAAAGCTGAGGAAAGTGGAAAGAGAAGATGGCAAAAATGGAAAGGAAGTTTCCATGGATGATGTGTTTTAAGGTGATTCACATATTGATGCTGATGTGTAGACAAAGGTATGACATTTGAAAGGGATTGGTGAGAAATGGTTAGAGTTCTTATCCAATTAAGATTGCATGTCTATTGATGCATCTATTTGCATTTCTTTGTTAATGGAATGCAAGTTGTAGGATTCTACCAAGAAGGTGAATGGAAAAGTTGAGTAGGAGACTCACTTTGTTGCTGCAATGTTATATTTCATTTCAGCTTTGAAAGTACAATGTGCTTAACTGAAAGTTGAAGGATGAAATGCATGCATGAGCTTGATATGCATGAACATAGGGATGTTGATGATTTCCTTGTATTTGAACATGTATCTGTAATTAACTTGAAGGGTTGATTGCTTTGCTTTAAACATGCATGTAATATTCGCTTGAGAAAAGTTGATTTGTTCCCCAAGATGGAGATAATGATGAAGTGTTTCATCTTTGGAAAAAGAGTGCTAATGGTTTTTTCTACATGCTTAAATTGAAGGGTCATTGTTTTAAAGGAATGTTTTGTGGGCTTGTTATCTAGTCCATCATTTGTGTGCAAATGTAAGACATGGAGGTGTTCACAAGATGTGAAAAATTGTTTCTTTTGTTGAAGCAGGAGTTTAGGCCATTCAATTGTTGTCTGTGTTTCTGTTGTTGTTAACAGTTGTTGTTGACAGCTTGTCAAACAGGTACAAATGAAAATTTTGTGGAGCATATGTACTTCACATTGGTTTGAGCCACCTTGGATCAATGATCAAGGCATAGAAGTTCAAACTACCTTCTATGACCATGTCAGCAGGAGTCCTACATAAAGTCAAGGAGGAATCCAGTTCTTCCCAGGAGGACGAACACATCCAAGAAGGTGAGTGGTCAAAGGCTTTGGTTCAGAGACAATATGCAAGGAAAGTGTATGGAGGCTGAAAGAAGAGGGTGTTGTTACTCTCATTTACTGTTCAAATCAGTATATCAATCTTTTAGAGACCAAAAGTTCTTTTAGTGGGAAGGTGTGATCCAAAATGGATCCAGAATAGACTTCTATGTCTGAAGTGTTCCTCACAAAGGAAAATGAAAGTCTAGGGATGCTCTTGGAAATAGCCCCATTGTGTAGATATTTTCATTCTAAATCTACTGCAACTTAAATGGGCCAAAATGGTTATCACAAAAAGAAGTTTTCCTTTGTCCTTTGAAAAGGAGGCAAATTCTTATATAAAAGGAATTAAGGGAAAAATGTGTTTTTAACATAAAAACACTTAAAACCCATTGCATCATATTTCTTCATCGCATCGCGATAAACAAAGGGAAATGACTTAAAACAAGTGCAAAGGCCTTTAGTGGAGCTCACGGATTTATAAAACAAACAGGAAAACCTTTTCAGTTCCGAAGGGAAAGGGCAGTAAGTGGTATTTTGGGTGGGCCTCAGGCGGTAAGCGGTATAGGAAGGGCTTCACCTGAATCCATACATTGAACGACGTGTGGCATGACGGAGGAGAGAGGAAACCACTTTTTCAAGTGGTTAATCCCTATGCAAGTTACATGCCTGAAACAGACTGTCAACCATTGGATTATCGGTCACAGATCAATGGACAGGATTTGATCGATGGATCGGTGATGGATGTGAACAAAGGGAAGACCCCACAATTGTTGTGATGGCAATATGTGATATGCAGATGTTGCAGTGGGCCGATATGGTAGCACTGATAGAGCGATCGGTAATATCAGTGATCGGCGATTAGTGAACCCCTCATACTAGGGCCAATGTACATTGTGATTGTGACTTGCAATATGTCGATAAAAAGGTGGACCCAATAAGAATTATGGACATGATTTCATAATATTTGAAATCTGGAATTTCAGGTTTTCTTTGTATTTCTCGTGTAAATGGGTTTTTGACCATATGACAATGTGATGCGATATGGTGACCAAAGGTAGACCCGATGGGGATTATAAGCACAATTTCATAACTTTTGAATTGTGGATCTATGCGATTTCTTTGTATTTACTGTGTATTGAGGTTTTTAGACCTCCCGCCTAAGAGATAGCGATAAGCGATATTTGGACAGACCCGTTAGGTTTATAGGTCTGATCCCATAATATTTGAAGTCTAGGCTAAAGGCCCATCATGTGTTTTGCGTGTGTTTCCTGTGTATTTCCATTATTTGGCTGACATGGCCAGAGGAAGGAAAAATGACTGGGTTTCCCTATCCACCTATTCTTTTCCATTTGTAAACACATTCTTGTGAGGAAACAGTTAGGTTCTTCAATGATGGAGGATTGTAACCAGTGCATGATAAAAACATAGAGAGCACGAGTGTAGAAAGGAACTGAAGGTTATCGAGGGAGTTGCTTGTCTGAAAGAGGTCAGTGGAAGGTTGAAGAATCACTTGGAGGTCAGTCGAATTACAGAGGCACGTAGAGACCCAGAGAGAGAGCTTAGAGAAGCCAGAGCCAAGAGCCAAGAGCCAAAGCTAAAGCCAAAGCTAGAGTCAGATCTAGAGCCATTAGACAGAGCTAGAGATAGAGCCAAAGCCAAAGCTAGAGCTAGAGTGAGAGCCGAGAGTGAAAGCCAGAGCCAAAAAGCTTTAGAGCTTCACATTCAGGGATGAGATGGTGTTCTAAGCCCATTGTTTCTGTGTAATACAGTGGAGTTGAGCATGGAGCTTGTAAAAGAACAGTTGCCATAAACCCAGAGAGCTTAGTTGAGTTGACTAGAGCTCAAGGAGATGTAGCCCAATATTTTTAGCTGAACTCCATATTATATTGTTGTTATGTGTTATTTCTTATTGCTGCATTACATTTGTTGTTTATTTGTTGTTCTATTTATTGTTAGATGTATTCTTTATCAGCATAAGCAAGGGAACTTAATGCACTTAATAGTTTATAAACAACCACAAGCATACACCTATTTTCAAGCATATTTTATTCCGCAATTGGTTAATCATAAGGTCTTGGGAATATATAAGATTTAGAAGTGGGAGAGCTTCTTGTAAGCTAGACAAGAAGCCTTTAGGCCCCATTTTCAGATCAAGTACTTATTCATAATTTCAAATTTTGACTTTTCTATACCTAATTCAGTACCAGGTTTTGTATTAGAATAGGGTATTAAAAAACTTGTAATTTGCAGTTTAGAAATCTTTAATTGATTGGAGCTTTGCAACTACTTGATAAATATTCCTACAACAAATAAGAACCTGCGATATATCTCTAAGCCTACTTAGAGTTTATTTTTGATAGTTTTTAGTGGATTTCTTGTAGTTTATTGCCTTTTTTTCTTTACTTGCCTCACCTTCGTTTCCGTATAGTTGTCAACATTTAGTTTTCTGCAATTTACTTTTCTACAACATGTTTAATGGGGTTTCATCACTAGAGGATTATAATCAATGCAGTCTCAAGGCCTAGTAAGCTACATAAATAAAACTATGTGAACATCATTTATTGCTAATCAAAGATTGTGGGAAACCCAATAAAAATTAGAGTACCATAGTCCAGTGATAGGTTATGATCCTTAGTTATTAGTTATTTCTAGTGTTAGTTGGTAGAATAGATTAAAATATGCTCTAATCCTGAATTTCGTGTGGTTTCATCTCTAAGTATTATGATACTAGATTCGATAATTAAATGTTGGAATTAGAATACATATAATTCCACCAACATTTTTGGCATCGTTGTTGTGGAGATTCTAAAGGGATTAGAGAATATTTTCGTTCACAAGTTTTATGTGTGATCTTAGTTCTAGGGCAACTATAGGGTGGCGAAATATGGTAAGACGTGAGTGAAGAGCCACACATATGCTTTGGTTTGGGGTCACTCCAAAGTCAGGTTGACTCTAATTGATTTTCCAGTTCCTTTTTCACATGCATCAAATTAAATGTAAGATCTAAAGCCTCATTTTTCCTTATTTTTCTTTGCAAGTGCTTTTTCCTTTAGATTTATTGATGAAAAGAAGATAATCCTAACTTGCGTGAACATATAAATTGGTGACAATAGGGTCTTAGTAGCATGATGGTGCTTCAAGTACATGATTGGTTTTCTTTCCGTTGTTTGAAGTGTGTTTCATTCTTATTCATTTAGTATTTTTAATAATAATTCCATACACTAATCAATGTGCATGACAGGGATTAGAAACTAGAAAAGAATTATTCAAGGATGATCAAGAGTTTGGAAGAACTCTCTCGAATCCCAGTAGAAGTTGGGATCTCTGCATCTCAGGAAGAACAATTCTTGATAGTATCCAAGAAATTATCTGCCTTCACAGAAGCAATAGAAGAACAAAAACTCCATGAACCACCTCCACAGGAAGAATTTCACCCTTGCAATCTTGTCGAAGAAAGTAAAGAATCATGGACCACATTTGTGGAGAGCAAGCATTAGAACTTGAATTGAAAAAATTTTAACATTCCTATATATGGATCCTCTAAGCACACAAGAGGATAGTCATCTCATAATAGAATATTTGCATGGCATGGTAAAGGAGTATATGTTAAATGAGCCAAATAAAGAGTTAAACCAAGAGCATTTTTATTTTGTTGAAAGTTGGTTTCAAGCAACTATAAGGACATACCACTCCTTCATTCTTCCTTACTTATTGACATCATCATTAAAAAAGTTGGTTATTCGTAGCTAGGTATGCATTGAATATTATATTGTAAACTTGAGTATGAATTCATTTTTATATTTGTTACACATATGATTGCATTGGAAATACCCCTATACTTGTGGAGAGGAATTTCTTTTTCTCAAGTAGGGTAGGATAATAAACAAATACTACATATAATAGTTAGTTTAGTTATAAAATATAGTACAACATATTTCTTATTTGTTCTGTATAAGTGGGAATGTTAACGGCTAAAAATAATTAGTTGAAAATGGGATATCTATGTTCCTATTGCATATTTTTGTTGGGGTCTCTTTCAGCTACATATTATTTTAATGAAGATTGCCACTCAGTCATATTTCGAACTACAACATGGTTCAATGATTACTTTTCTTTCCCACTTATTATGTATTTATGATAGTTAGATTTGTTTCTAGCTTTTCTTTTCAATAAAGTAAGCTACGATGATTACTTTTTGAATCTTATGTGAAGTTGGAAATGATTTCATTGCAAAATTGTCTAGTATTTCATACCAAATTTTTAGTATCATATTTCAACTAACTGGTACCCAAAAATTTGGTGTCAATTCACTATTTTGCAAGAAAAAGAAGGATTCAAGGATCTTTTTCATTTGGGGACACTTAAATAATGGAAAAATGTTTTCAAAAGTGGAAAAGACATGTCTGTTAATGGAATAGAACACTTAGGGAAATATTTGGTGATATCTTTCCTTCTTCCATAAGTTGTTAAAAATGATGAATTCATTCTTTAGCATTTGTTATATGTTTTAAGACCACTATTTCACAAATACAATTGAATAAGGAATCATTTTCATAAAATTTGAATTGAATGATAATTTTGAAATATTCATAACTGATATACCTTTTCTTTATTTGGAATTCAATTTCTCTTATTCATATAGATTTATCATTATTAGTACAAAGAAATTTCTCAAACTATAGTTACCAAAAATTACTAAGGGGTTCATAACAAAGTGAAGAGGTCAATACAATGATACCAATGAAAAGAAAACAACTTGAATAGTATAACCATAACACCAAAGCATGATATTCGACCATCTTTATTAAGACTTGCAGAAAAGTTATTGAAGTCTCTACTCATGGTGGAACACTACTTTAAAAGTGAAATCATATATGAAAAACATGATTAGTAGGACTTTAGTTGTCTTTTGGTTATTGTTTGGTTAGCCTCGTCCATCTGAAATTAAAATGACTCATTCATGCTAATGAGCCCCAGAAATGGGTAATTATATGGGCTCATTTTACCTCTTGATTTGATTTAATCCACCATTCTCATTAGTTTATTGCATTTTTTTTATCATATTTATGCTAATAGAGTGAATTGGGTTAGTCCATATGCCGAAAACTCTAATGTGTGCTTTATGCAGATTTTTGGTCAATTTTGAGACAAAATCAAAGGTCTAATGAGCACTTGGTAGCCAAATTCATGGAAGAACAAGGGAGAGGATTTGTAGGAGGGTATCCCCTACATTTATGAGACCTTACCTCGAATTCTCCATCAAAAGCTCGGAGCACAAAGCCAAAGGGCAGCCATGCAAGTCAAGTAGGAATGTTGTTATCTTCAGTTCTAGGAAGCTGAGTTCCTTTATTTTAGGAGGACTGTTGGAGGTCCCCATTTGTATAAACAAGAAGGCTTAGGTCCTTAGTTTTGTTAGTTATATTTTATTCATTAGGTTAGCCATTGAAAAAAAAAAATCACACTTTAGTGCAGCTCTGCGCTTCAGCTCATTTTCGAGCTCTTGCTGTAAACAGTTTTGTGACATGATTATTTTTTAGTAATGGAGACGAATTTTGCTTTGCACCAGCTCTATGTTTTCTTAGGAGGTTGTAGCTCTTGGGGTTGGGCCCAAACCAAGTGCCAGTACCTCCTTTTTGTACTTTTATGTGTTTTTCTTGTGTTCATAGAATAATTTTTGTTATTTAGGTTAAGATCTTGCTTTGCTACTTAGGTTGTTTTTGATGATTAAAATAGATTTTCATGCTTGAAGTTGATTTGACAACTTGGTAACCAAAACGATCTGAAAAAATTTCACGAAGCAATCCTTGAACTCATCTCTCCCTCCTTAGGACCATGAGACTAAGGCATACTTGCTGCCACAAAAACATTGTTTTTACCTTCCAATGCAATTGCTAGTGTTAGATTTTAAGTTGGATAAGTTGATATCAGTTGTGCTTGCATGTTTATATCTATTCTTGCTTAGTTTCCATATATATCTTACATGTTTTCCCATCTATAAACTTATGTTCATCATATTTCTGGTTTTTAAGGGTAGATTAGGTCAAAATACATAAATCTCTATTTTTTCAGTCTTTGTTTAATCAGTTTTGGAAAATGGTGTGTAGAGCACATGTAATACATCCCTACCTACCCTTCCTCCATCATACAACCTGTTCCAACCCCTAATCCAAGATTCCTTCCCTTCATTTGCCACACTTTTCCAATTTTCCCTAATTTCTACATTTTTGTGCAACATTGCTCTCTCCATCCTTGAACAAATCCAACCACCTTCATCACTCCTTAGCTTCATTTACCAGGTCCTAGACCCCTTAACATCCTTATCCATTCTTCATTTCCACTTTCCCACCATTTTTCCACCATCAACCCTCTAAAATCCACTTTCGGCTGTTCCTGTAGAACTTCCTGTAGAACCCCTGTAGACTTCCTATAGAAGTTCACGTGAGTAGTTTTTCGAGATCTGATCATTGCGAAATTTTCTAGAAGGTTTCTAGGGACCCCCTAGGATCTCTTCTCACCTTCCCAACCTCCCTCAAACACCCAATCCATTTCCTTTTCCCGATCAACCTCTGCACAATAAAAAATAGTTAAAGCACATGCATAATAATTCTGCAAAATTACTCAAAAATACAAAAATATGTTTTTTCCATATCTTCCTTCAGAAGTAGCTTAGTCACATGCATTTTACCTTTCCAAGAGTCAATGGCATCCATTTTAGCAACTTTCATCTCTTTTCTTGCGCCAGTAGGGTTAGTCAGTAAAACTAGGGTTTGCCAGGGTTTGCATTTCCTTTCAACGTTCCGCTTCTTTTTGCAAGTAGACTAGCCTCTTTCGAGTTAGCTTTTGTCGATCAAAGTTAAAAGATTCTTCTAAGAGCTCATAGAAGTTGGCTTAAGCTCATAGTGAACTTATTCTAGCTGATCAAGTCACAGCGTGCGGCAAGAGCTAGTATTTGTGTATATAGCACCATCGCTTCCAAGTTTGTTACGAACTACCAGGTTGATGAAAGTAAAGGAGGGAGCCGCAGGAGTTGCAGCATCATTGCTGCAATACTGGAGCCCACCATATTTTTGGTGTCATTGCCAGGGAAGCATCAGAGTATTTGTGATTGTTGCTTTTCTTCTATTTTCTACTACAACCTTCTGCTAAGTAGTTTATTTCAGCAAGAGTAGAGTAGTTGTTTCATTTCCATTCTGTAATTTCATTTCCACAAAAGTAGATTAGACATTTCCTACTTTCCTAGATTAGCATTTGAATTATACAAGTGTATATTAGCATTTCAATTCTGCAATTTCAATTCTGCAAGCCTAGATTAGGATTTCCCGCTTTCATTCCAATTCTGCAATTTCATTTCAGCAAAATAGATTAGTCCTTTCCTAATTTCATTTCAATTCTGCATTTTCATTTCAGCAAGATAGATTTTAGTTAGTTGCACTTCAATCTATTTCAGTTTTGTAGGTACAAGCAGAAGAAAAAACAAAAATCAACCAAAAATATTTCCTTTCATGCCTTGTAGGAGTAGAGATAAGTCAGAAAAATGCTTGCACAACACCCCCACTGCTTCACACAACCAACCTTCTCTCTTCTTCGATGACTATGATTAAGAAAAACCCCTAGGTGGATAGTAAGACATATTTGAAGAACCTCTAGGGGACAAGAAGAAGAAAGCATTCCTCTAGAGCAAATGGCTGAAAATAGAAATGTTGGGAGCAGTACCTTTTCTTCCAACTCATCCATTGAAGGTGAAATTGGAAACATGTGGGAATATTTCAAGAGCGAGATCAGACAGAATATTTCCATGCAAATGGATACCTTGTGAATCCAAAGGAAGCAAGAGGAAGACGAGAGGGCTTTAGCCATCTTTTGTCCTAGGTGCACTAGAAAGCATCCTAGGAATGAATGTCATTGCACTCTATAGAAGTGTGGTTTGTCTGTGAAAAAGACCATCCTACAAACCAGTGCCCTTCCTTGCTTGGAATTAAAGTTGCATATCAGAGGGCCAAAGGAGCTACTAAACCACTCTATTATATGAACCAAAAGAGGCCACATGGACCCATAACTTACCAACAGGGAATGCAAGGGACATCCCAGACCTATTACAACCCCTATTAAGCCACTTCCATGCCTTCTTGGGGTACCCCTGCTCATCCTTTATGGTCCACACCTCCTCCTTGGTCCTTCACATCTCCATATTATGCCCAACCAACTGCTCATCCATTCCACCCCTACGCTTAGCCATAGCCTTAGTGGAATGCACCTCATCAGGGGTGGAGGCCCCAGTGCAACACTCCTCCTGCTCCTTTTCCTCCACCACCTGCTCAACTGAAACCATCACCTCCTGCTCCACCAAGGTAGCCCCAAATGCCTGCTCAACCAAACCTGAACCAAAATAACAGGCAGGCCCAACAAGTATATAGTGGGAAACCACCTGCTCAACCTCAACCCCATCCATGTCCATCTCAAATATACACCCCCACTCAACTACTCATACCACCATTGCCAAACTTGCACATTGGAGTAGCTCAACCCAATTTGATGAAGAACCTGAAAACGTTGGGTGCAATCTGCTACTGTTACAAGCAACAGACTTTAGTTTTCATTCAAATCAATCTTATTGACTTCTAAAATAGCGAACTACAAAAATAGAAACTCTGTTCAGACTTAAATATAGAAATTGGATGCTTTTCTTAATTCATACAGGGCGCAACCACATAATTAGTTTTTACATCATATATTAGGGACCAACCACTGGTTTCAAACCAAGCAAAGACCTTTGCGGCCCACCTGCATTTCAGTAATCGCAATTAGCAAATAAAAGCGACCATTTATCGCTTGAATCCATCCAACGCAATCTATTACCACTTTCCACAACATAAACAATACCAATCTTGTTTTGTATCTGCGTTAAAAATGCTCTTCTACCATACATCTATGCCCAAAAAATGCTTTTCCACTTGATCTACGTTTTTAACTTCGCTGGCCTGGAACACGTGGTACCAACTTCGGCGTTCAATTAACTGGGAACCCTCCACGCTTCCTCAATCTGCAATTAAAAAAACATTATCACTATAGACATAAACAAGCAGGATCGATCGGATCTCTCGCCCATCGAAATTAACTATGTGTCTTTTCGATCTGGCCCAAAGTCAATCGGCATTTTGTTTCAGTTCTCCATTACACAATTGCTGGAATTGTTGGCCGCAACTAATGAGTATTTCGTCTATCCTATTGCCACCGATCACTCCTCGCTGCACAACAGTTCAGTCAATTAATTAAGATCTCACTAACATTCAACAACTTTGAGGATTTGATGCGATATTTTAGGGGTCATGAAACCACAGTTCGAACTGATTTAGAGGACTGTCAATGGATAAGTCGGCATGGCATTAACACATTCCATTCATAACGCAGAGCAATCATAACACGTTGGCGCAAACACTATTTGTTTTATTCATAACCAGTGATGAAACAGAGTTTAGCTTGGCGTCCTTTTACAAAGGACGATCTCTAGGTTTTATTCAAAAAAATAGTCTACTTATTTAATTGAATCTTTTCGCGCATACAAACAGCCACCCCACACCTACGCTACCCTTTTCCCCCAAAATCTCTTTGCTTATTACATTTTTTTTTTATATATCTCCTCCACTAAATGCTCTAACAAACAGCTAACATAATCTCCTACTATTAGAAAAAAATCTCAATAAAACAGTTGCATTTATCACTAAAATAACAAACTATATGAAGAATCGACCTCTACAGTAAAACTGAGAATGAACAAATAGTAATAAAATTCACCCAGTCAGACCACAACATGTGGACCATTTTCCACATTCCTGGTCAGTTCCGATGCTCCTGCATCAGACTCCCGGAGAAGAAAAGATTGGTTCTTTAAAATTTCAAGATTTATGCCATATTTCTGCAATTCAGTTGCTGTCAACCAACTGGAATCTTCCATTGGCTGCTCTTTCCACTTGACAAGATACTGAAAATATGTCTGCCCTCGAGTTTTCTTGGATATCCTCTGATCTAAAATAGGTTCAATTTCTTTCTTAAAATTTTTTGGTACCTGTTCTTTCCAATCCACAGTTTGAACTTCATCACCTGTAGCTTCAGTCTGCAATTTTGATTCTGCCTCTCTGAATGGATACAAGTTTGCAATATTAAAAATGGGAGATATTCCGATCCCTTCCGGCAACTCAATCTCATATGCATTAGCTGAAAATTTCCTTTTGATTTTACATGGCCCTATCTTCTTCAGTTTTAGCTTTTTGTAAGTTTTTGTAGGAAATCTCTCTTTTCTCAAATATGCCATGACCAAATCTCCTACCTGAAACTCTTTTTCTCTTCTTCTCAAATCTGCTCTCTGCTTGTATCTCTTGCTTCTTTCCTGTAGTTTACCTTTAACCTCTTCCTATAGCTTCTGCAATTGTTCAGCAAAATCGTCAGCACTTGCACTTCTGGCTTCTTGTTTCCCCAAGTCTCTTAGCTCATACACTCCTCTCGGATGCATTCCAAAGACAATCTGAAATGGACTCATTCCAGTGCTTCGGTTTGGTGTGTCATTGTAAGAAAATTCAGCTTGAGCTAATGCTAGATCCCACTGTTTGGGATTCTGATGTACCAAACTTCTTAATATATTCCCCAAGCTTCTGTTTACAACTTCAGTTTGACCATCCATTTGAGGATGGTAAGCTGAACTAAAACTGAGTTTAGTTCCCAGCTTCTTCCAAAGTGTCCTCCAAAAATGCCCTACAAATTTAGTGTCTCGATCTGATACAATACTTACATGCAAACCATGCAATCTTACAATATATGAAAAAAACAAATTTGCTATGTGTGTGGCATCATTAGTCTTCTTACAAGCAATAAAATGAGCCATTTTAGAAAATCTGTCTACAACAACATAAATAGAATCGTTTTCTCTCTGATTTTTTGGTAAACCCAAAACAAAGTCCATACAAACTACATCCCATGGTCGATCTGGTATGGGCAATGGCTGATATAGTCCAGTATTTTGACTCCTTCCTTTGGCATACTGACATACCCTATATTTCTCAACAAACTTTTTAACATCAGTTTGCATTTTAGGCCAATCATAAAAAGCATTCACCTGAGCGAAAGTTTTGTCTTGTCCAAAATGACCAGACAATCCTCCACTATGCTTCTCTTTAATGATGTTCTCTGTCATGGAACATTTAGGAATGCATAATTTGTTGCTTTTAAATAATAGGCCTCCTTGAACAAGGTAATCCATCCATTGACTTCTGTTATTACTCACCAGATTCTGCACTGTTGTGTAGATGTCTTTAAAATCCTCATCATCCTTGTACATTCCTATCATTTCATCAAAACCTAAAACACCCACTTTAAATTCTTGCAAAAGAAAACTTACTCTGCTCAATGCATCCGCTACTTTGTTAGACTTACCACTTTTATGCTTTATTACAGAAGTGAAACTTTGCATAAATTCCACCCACTTGGCGTGCTTCTGATTTAGCTTTGGCTGATTATTAATAAACCGCAAAGCATGGTTGTCCGAATATAAGATGAACTCCTTCGGTAGCAAGTAATGTCTCCACCTTTTTAATGCCTGCACAATAGCGTAAAATTCTTTATCATAAGAAGAATATTTTTTCTTTGCATCATTTAACTTCTCGCTGAAATATGCTATCCGCCTTTGCTCTTGGCTTAGCACCGCACCAACTACTTCTCCACTTACATCGGTTTCCACTTGAAAGACTTTCTCAAAATTTGGTAAGGGTAGAATAGGCTTTTCTGTTATCTTTCTTTTCAACAAATTAAAATTCCTATCAGCTGCTTCTGTCCATCGAAATGGTTGATTGACCTCCTTGATTGTCTCAAGGATTGGTGCACAAACTTGACTAAATCCCTTTATAAATTTTCGGTAAAAACTAGCAAGTCCATGGAAACTTCTTACCTCAAAGACACTCCTGGGAGTAGGCCAATTTTTGATTTCTTGTACCTTTTCCAGATCCATTTTCAAACCGTCTATGGAAATCACAAATCCCAAATATACCAGCTCCTCTTTCATGAAACTACATTTCTTCAGATTGATTACTAGTTTCTCTTTCTGCAGAGTTTTCAAAACTAACTTCAAGTGTTCCAAATGTTCCTCTTTACTTTTGCTGAAAACTAGAATATCATCAAGGTAAATAACAACAAATTTACTTGTATATTCTTTCAAAACCTCATTCATTAGTCTCATGAATGTGCTGGGCGCATTAGTGAGCCCAAAAGGAATCACTAACCACTCATACAATCCACTATTGGTTTTGAAAGTGGTTTTCCACTCATCGCCTTCCCGAATTCTGATCTGATGATACCCGCTTTTCAGATCTATCTTAGTAAAGTACCTGGATCCACTTAAACAATCCATTAAATCATCCATCCTAGGCAAAGGAAATCTATACCTGACTGTTATCTTGTTGATAGCTCTGGAAACGGTGCACGTGCGCCATTCTCCTCCCTTTTTCAGACTAAGCACCATTGGCACAACACATGGACTTAGACTTTCTCGAATTGGCCCCTTGTCCATCAGCTCTTGAACCTGTCTTGCAACTTCTGCATTTTCCTGAGGAGTTAATCTATATGCAGCTTTGTTAGGTAGACTTGCTCCTGGTATTAAGTCGATATGGTGACTTATACTTCTAACCGGTGGTAATTCATTTGGAAATTCATCCACAATGATATCCATGTAACTATTTAACACAGATTGAATTTCTTTAGGCAAATCATGTAAATTTGTGGAGGTTAAAATTACCTTTGGCCTTCCCACGATAGTGCAATGCATCTTTGTGCTGTTATCCACCTCTTGTAGAAATTCTTTTCCACTGATCAGCATAATATTATTTTCAGGCAACTCTTTATCAGCATCATTCTTCACTGGCAGCAACGTATGCTTAACTCCATCCTTTTCTATGGTGTAGGTATTTCATCTTCCATCATGAATTTCCTTTTGGTCAACTTGCAATGGTCTCCCCAATAACAGGTGACATACGTCCATGGGCATAATGTCACATAAAATCGCATCTCTTTATGTGCCAATCTGCATTTCCACATTACATTGTTCTGTCATGGTGACTTGATGGCCCTTCTGAAGCCAAGATACTTTGTAAGGTGTAGGATGCGCTTTCTTTGTTAACCCAAGCTTTTCCACCATCTCTGTAGAGACAAGATTGTTAGTACTCCCGCTATCAATTATAACCTTATAGCACTTACCCTTTGATTTGCATGTAGTCTTGAACAAGTTCTTCCTTTGCGCAGGTTCTCCAATCTCTTTTTCTGATCTCAGCAAAGTTCTTCTGAGCACCAATGATTCACCTTCCTCCGGTGGTTCTTCCTTCTCTACAAGTCGAGGTGGTTCCGGCTTTGCCTCAGCCACATTTGCACCCCTCTGGCTTGCTGATTTGTTATGAGGACAGTCCCGCGACATATGTCCCCATTCTCCACAGGTATAACACCTAACATCTCTTCCTCATCCTCTTCCTCTGGGCGTGAATCTCCCTCTACTAGATTCACCAATCTGTGGTGATCTGCTGCTTGAACTTCCTGCTTCAAACTGATGTTGTGTTCCTCTGAATCTGGCTAATCCTCTACCTCTTGCTGAGCTCCTTCCTTTGTTTCTTTGACTCTATTTCCGCAATATTTTCTCCTCTGCTTTCAAACTTTCTTGATAGGCATCTTCAATAGTTTTCAAACTTAACAGGCTAATCTCGTCTTGGATCTCATACCTTAGCCTATTAACATATCTAGCTACTTTCTCCAGATCATCTTCTACATGACCTCTTCTGATGCTTAACCTGTAAAATTCTTCAGTATATTCTTTAACAGACATTCCCTTCTGCTTCAAATTTTGCATCTGCTTAAAAAGATTCAAATGATAGTCTTTAGGCAAAAACTTGGCTTTCAGTTTGCTTACCATTTTATCCCACTACTTGATCTTAGATTTCCCCTTTCGCGTTCTTGATGTCTGTAACTCATCCCACCAGATGGCTACATGGTCCTTCAATCTAGTGACTGCAAACTTCACCCTCTTATTCTCCTCAACCTCTTCATAGTCAAAATATTGATCTATGGATCTGATCCAATCCATGAGCTCCTCGACATTTAAACTCCCATCATACATAGGAATTTCTATCTTGGGCTTGCTTCCAACTTTTGCCAGCATCTTGAGGACTTTGGCAGTTTCATTTTCTTCTCCTGCTTCCACCTCTTCGTCAGATTCTTCTGAAGAACTCTCAGTTTTCACATCTGGTGCTCTTCTCTAGGCTGTTTCCATTGTCTCCATTCGTTCACGCAGTCTTCGCACTTCGTCTATCAGGACTGCATTTGGTTCTGGTCTTCCTCGACCAATTCCTCGTCTTGGCGGCATCTTAGCTGCAACCACCTGGATCTTTTGGCTCTGATACCAAAAATAATGTACCTCAAAATTTTAAGCTCAATCTACAAGCAATACAGGACTCAACAAACCTACATATCAATCTGCTTCAGATTTAAGAGGCCGATGAAGAACCTGAAAACGATGGGCGCAATCCACTACGGTTACAAGCACAGACTTTCTCTAACATACAAACCAATCTCATTCATTTTCTTAAATGCCGGAATGCTGATTTAAAAACTCTGATTCCAATTAAACATAAAAAGAACGCAGACTTATAATTCTTTCATAGACATATGACAAATTTAAACTACTCACACAGTCAATTGAATAAACTCCTCTTGATTATTTGTCACAGCATAGCATTCAGGTACAGGAGGAGACTTCTTCAACATATATTCATGAACCTCATCAATTCATCTTCGAAGATCTGCATTTCCAAACTTTGGTGGGTGCATACGGGACTTGGTGGCAAGTGCAATCCTTTTTTCCTTAGAGTAATCAAGAGATCCAACTGCTCCTTCTAGTTTTGTTGGCATGAATGCAATAAGTGCTACCAACGCAGCTCGAACGCTCCATGATGGTTGCCAATGCTCAGGGTGATAATTTGATATACTCAAGCATATCTTTATCTGAGTTTCAAATCTGCCATTGGGCGTCAATAACATAAAGGAAGGGGGCTTCAAAGGGTAATCTGGAGGCAACTGGATTCGACCATGATAAATCCCGCCTTCAAACTCCGTATCCCGAGGTCCTCTAATGGCAAAGTAAATGGCATTTCCTGTGCTCCAATACGCAACTTCCGGAGTTGCTGGACGCAAGTTAATGAATATCCAATCTATCTGATACCACGGATCTCTCTTGTTCTCAACAGCAGTTCGAACCACATCTGGCAATTAACGATATCCGAGATTTGTATGCGAGATTTTAAGAATCTCAATTTCCCAAATTCCGGTGTTGTCCCTAGAATCCACACAGTCTATACCTCGTTATTCTCTGTAGAAAGAGATTCCATTCACAAACTTCACAAGCCATTAGTCATGACACAGATATTCTTAACGTATTTAAATCAAAACCATAGTTTAACCAATTCAGGGGATTGTCAACGCATGAATCTACACACCAGTTACACAGGTCAAGTCTATTTCATTTATAACACAGATCAACCCTTACACAATGGCGCAAACACTATTTTTTATTCATAAGCAGTAATAAAACAGAGTTTCGATTTGGCGTCCTTTCACAAAGGACGATCTCGGCTTTTTCTTCAAAAAACACAGTCCTCTGTATTAATGGGAGCTCTCTGCTCATCAAAAACAACACACCTAAAAAGACTAACTCTCCCCGAAGAGAAATCTCCTCGTTTATTATCACTTCCTCACATTAACTCCGCTAACAAATTAATTACACAATCTTCTAATTTTAAAAATCTTAACAACAAAATCTCCTACCTATTGGCACTCGCACACACCTGTTTTAACAAATCTTATCACTAAGTTACTATAATAACTAATTATTTGAGAAGTCGCCCTCCTCAATAAACTGGATTTGAACAAATCGTGAACGAAATTCACCCTGTCAGGCCACAACATGTGGACAATTTTCCACATTGTTGGCCAGGTCCGATGCTCCTGCATCAATGACTAAGGCCACAAATCACAAGTCTTGAAGTTTAAGGCTAGGCTTACCAAAATTAAATGGAAACCCTATCTCAGTTGAAGGAGGATTTGAAGCCTGAGAAATCATAGGAGAAGGAGCTTGGGGATATTTTATGTGAGGGGATTCCAAACTCATTTTTGCCTATAAATTCAAGCCTAGATGAAGTCAGACTGACCCCTGTGACAATATTCCAACATTGAACCACAAATGACTCTATGATGCATCTTATAAAACTTGACATAATGATATTTTCTTCTCATTA
This sequence comes from Pinus taeda, assembly GCA_000404065.3. Classification (NCBI taxonomy): domain Eukaryota; kingdom Viridiplantae; phylum Streptophyta; class Pinopsida; order Pinales; family Pinaceae; genus Pinus; species Pinus taeda. The sequence goes on from APFE030098381.1 coordinate 74,620, forward strand.
AGAGTTTCTCCTGATGGCAATGAACCTTTTGATCTAGTTGCAACCTTGTCCAAACCCTTGACATAATAATTCTCTTCACATTAAGAGTTGTTGCTTATGGCAACAAACCTTGTCTAAACCCTGGGGCATACAAAAGAAAACATAAGTACTAAAACAAGATACTTTTAATGCGAATAAATAAACATGGAGGAACAACGTTACAAGATCCATAGAAAAATGAATGAATGCAAATGCTCTAAACCCCGGTGTCAATAATGAAATATGACATTCAAGCTTAGACAATGTGCCTCATGAACATACAACAATTTCAACTTCGATGATAACTGAGTTGTTAAATGGTTATGACTGGGTCAAACCACAAAGATATTTGTTACAATCTTGAAAAGCACAGGGGACCCAAAATTTAGATATATAAGCTAACATTTTGGGTGTTGTTGTAGCAGCTACAACATCTCTATAAATAGGGGTTTCTAGTGGATCCAACTAAAATTGTTATCATAGTGGACCTACCTCCACCCACCTTAGTGCAACAACTAAGATCTACCTTAACACACATGGGGTACTATCAAAAGTTTATACAAGGATATGAAAAGATCACAACACCCATGGAAAGGTTATTAAATAAAGGAGTATAATTCCAGTGGAAATAGGAGTGTTAGTAGGCCTTAGACATGACCTTAAAGGAGAAGATGGTGTCTACCCTTATCCTAGTATTTCTAGATTGGAGTAAAGAGTTCCATGTGAATGTAGACACATCGTCCATCACAATAGGTGTGATCTTGGTTAAACTCAGGGAAGCAAATATTGACCACCCTATTGCCTTTGCAAATAGGAAGTTGTCAACTGTGGAATAGAAACAATATCATTATTGAAAGATAAGGGTTGGTGATGGTGTACGCCTTTCCAAAGTTTAGGCACTATCAACTCGGTAATAAATTCTAGTTGTATACTAATCACTTTTCCATAAAGCACCTCATCAACAAGCATGCATTAAGTACAGGACTAGGCCATCTATCGCATCCGACTTTGGGTGAAGAGGAGAAAAAATTGGAGGATAACATGTTGGATGCACAATTATTTGCAGTGACTATGGTATATGACTAGTTCACAAAAATTGCATAATTTTTTAATATTGGGATGGAACCGGCGGACTATATAGTGGCAAAAAATAAACAACTTTTAGTGAAAGTAGCAGATTACTAGCTAATCACTGAAGCGTTGTATAAACTTGGAGCAGATGGAATTCTGTGAAGATGTGTGATGGAGCATGGACGACCAATGATATTAGTAGAAGCAAATGCAAGAGCTGTAGGAGGACAATACATATGATGACTTATGACACAAAATATTCTATGTGCCTGATTGTGGTGGCCCATATTGCATGTTGATGCTAAGGAGTTCTGCAGGGCTTGTGACATATGTCAAAGAGCATGGAGGATGTTTAGATGGGATGAAATTCCCCTGAATCCTCATCTCACATTGTAATTGTTCGATAAATGGGTCATCGACTTTGTTGGACTAATTGACCCACCAACAAGAAGGATTGGTGTGTAATATATCATTACCACCACAAACTATTTGACCAAATGGGTTGAGGCTGTGCCGACGAGGGATTGCAGTGTAGAGATCACTACATGGTTCTTGTTTGAAAATCTGGTGACTAGATTCGAGTGTCCAAGGATCTTGATGAGTGATCAGGGGAAACCTTTATTGAACAACACTATTGCTGCGCTAATTGAGGAGTTTGAAATATACCATTAAAAAGGTACTCCATATCACCCCTAAGCCAATGGAATGATGGAAGCTTTTAATAGAACATAGGAGACCGAACTTACTAAGGTATGTAATGTGCAGCGTGACAATTGAGACATGAGGATCCCTGAAGTATTATGGGATTATAGAACTACATACAAGAAACTGACGAGACATACACAATTTCAATTGGTATATGAAATGGAAGTTGTCATGTCGATCAAATTATTGGTACCAAGCCTGCACATCGCACTATCCACACGGATAATTTAAGTTGATGTAGTGGAACAAAAATTTCAAGACTTAGTGCAGTTGGAAGAAGATTGGGTGTTGGTCAGCTACTACCAGGAGGTGTAGAAGGCTGGATGATTAAGCATAAGACATTCTAAGTAGGGGATTGAAACTATTATATGACAGTAAATTTCTTAGGCATCCAGGTAAATTTTAGATGCATTGAATGGGACCATATGTAATCCAGCATATGGTGGATGTAGGCATGGTGCAGTTGAGGAATTTAAATGGAACACCACACAAAGGGATTTTTAATGGGAGAAGGATAAAACTATATAAGGAAAACCAAGCTCATGTGCACTCTATATAAATGAGATGAAGGAGTACCCTATCGATTGTACATAAAAAAGGTATATTGGTGAGGGGTGGTAAGAAATTTAGAATAATATTAGTTAAAGTTAGGAATTGCTTATTTAGATATGTTCATGAAAAAATTGAACACTGCACACTAGAGGAGCTACAATGCCATACTGGACAAAAAACAGTTTTGGGGGCCACCTTACTAGGAGTCAGTGACTAGCAGTGATAGTGAGGCTAGGTGAGTGGTGCAGTGACTACAGTAAAACAAAGTTTGGGTCACATTAGTACAATTTTACAGTCATAAGTTTAACGGGACAGGTAAGCGAGAACTTAACCCGTATAAAATCTAGTGGATAGTTGGCAAGAATAATGTAGGAAAGTAAACCATAATAATGAAAAAAATATGGCATTTAGTAGGGAAAGTATAGTCGAGGGAGTGTAGTCATGATAGGAAAAGGTAGTTGTCCTCTCCACCTACAGTGAAAGGACACTAGTTGTTGTGGTGAATCATCTCAGATTATGGCATTATAAGGGAATGATGGCTTGAAAGTGTGATAAATGAATATGGAGGTACGATTCTGCTGATTAAATCATTTTATAGTTAATAAGGGAGGGATAGGGAGTGGATTAAAACTACATAGTGGAATAAATTGCATTTCAAACTGAGGTAACTAACAAGGAGTGTGAAGTTTGGTGAGAAAGTGATAGGAAATAAGTCATGGGGAGGGAGAGTCAATTATCCAAAGAGACAAATATGTGCTCAAAATGTCTTGTATCTTTTCCAAAGGATAAGGGTGAGTAGACTCTGAAAAGGAGGACATGTTAGAAGAAATAGGGCTCCGACACAACACAAGAAGATACTAGTTTAGAGAAAGCTAAGCCAAAAGAGGTTACTAGCTACAAAATGGATCCCAAGTATGAAATTCAAAGAGTCCCAGACATCAATGTTTGTCCCTAAGGGATTTAAGTATACTGTGGAGATGTCGCCCCTCCTTCCCAGGGTGCAAAAAGAGGGGAGGATGAGGAGTTTTCTTGAGAAGATTAAGTACTTAGGTCATGATATTTATGTCCCTTCTCAACTCTCTAACCTCCAAGAATAGTTGTAGAAGGTTCTAAATACAGATGGGGTTCTCGATCTAGAACCATAGAAATGGGGCAATGGTTTAGAGGTAAGTGGGATTTTGAACCTGTTTCACATTCCACATTTTAGATGTAGAGATGAAGTGAGCTTAATCATGAAATGCCTACTAGTTTGTGTGCATGGCAGATATTTGTGGCTTGATAGACCTATACAACTAACCAAAAAACTAATTAATATGATTATAGGCCTCTTGAAGACCCAGGACCTATAATTAGAGACAACTTTGAGTGACAAATTGACTAAAAAATATGAAACAGAAATGGGAAGTTGAGGTTCTATAATTTCAAGGGTGAATGCTCACACCACTAGATTCATCACGAAAGTGATAGCTTTTAAGCTGTTGTAAAAATGTTGGGTGAATGAGGTCCCAACTTGGGTTATAGTGGTGGAAAACCCATGTTCCACTAGCGAAAGAATGGGCCTTTCCTAATGAATGAATTCCAACAAGAATGTTTGGATACTCAGTAAAATAATGCATATTTTTGCTACACATGGTTGTTTATTTTGATTGTGTTAGCTTCCTGGGAAAGATCAGAGAGCTTTCAACCAATAACAAACCCATCTCTACCTATCGTAGTAGCCAAATTTAAGAATATGTGGGCTTTGAAAAAGCCAGAGAGGAAGAAGTTCAACATGATAATGTTTTGTCTTTATGGGCATATGTTGTGTAAAGTCATCAAGGGGACACCTCGATTGACTGAGGAGAGTGTCACTAAATTCAAGGGTGTAGTACGGTTCAAAGACGACCCTCAATTTATTTGGATTTTTCCATGTAGTGACCCAAATCTATGTTGGCAGAAGACAAATTACTGGTTGAAAGTATATGAAGTACAAGACATCATGGACTCATGGGAGCCTTCTTGGAGAGAACCCATGGAAGACACACTGAACACTGGAGAAGAGATGGAGTGGACCCCTTCCTTCCAAAATCAGCAAGAGGCATATTCACTAATAGTTCAAAAGTCATAGCCCCAAGAAGGACCACCTACATCATGAGAATATGAAACCTCAGATAAAAAGAGAGTTTTGAGGAGTAGCATAAGGAACGCCTCAACAATAAAATATATAAAGAAGAAAAAGGCTACCCATGCATCTCCGGTTCAAATAGTGTTGATAGAAGATGATTTTGAGAGGATTGGTGATCGGATGGAGGATGTAGTGATGACCAAATTGGACAAGCTACAACAGACAATGAACGAGCTAAGTGCGAAGCTTACTCTCCAGGTAGTTGTGAAGAAGTTGGAAGGACATCCTACAACAACCTGTGGATTGCAATCTCAGGTTTGCTTGGGTGCAACTAAAGCATCTTCATCTCGAAAACCCCAAAGAGTAGTCAATGTGTTTAACACAACCATGGAAGTATGGGAAGGGGTTTCACAAAAAAACATTGCTTCCACAACCCAATTTAATTTGATACTATTTGGATTGGGTGTAGGAGAACTGACCCAACTAAAACAAAATAAAGCACGTAAATTATAGGACATACTAGCTGTGACTTAGACAAAAATGGAGCATAAGCTTAAAATTGAAGAGAGGTTGTGCTAAGAATAAGAGAGGTTAATGGAAGATAGGATTGAGTGGCACATTGCCCTAACCTAGGTGTATGAGGAGTGTATAGAAGGATCAGTTGATGAAGCGTTTTTAGCCAAATAAGTAGCAACAAAGGACTGGGAAGTGATACAAGGATTGAAAGAGAAACTAACAGAAGTAGAAGCAAAGAAATACCTTCTGACACCACCAGAGGAGTGACGATGCAGAAAAGTGGTGATCTAAAAATAAAAATTGAAGGTTTCATAAAAAAGTTTGCAAGCTAGTTTATGTCTTGTGGGCAATGGATCAAAAGTGCAAAAGAGCATAAACTTAGTAATTTTAGTTAAGTTTTGAAGAAATAACCAAAGAAAAATAGACATCATAAAACATCAAAAAACATCAAAAAAAAAAAAATTGATGACGGAGTTCACCCCTCATGGGCTACATTTTCGGGTCCACCTTCCATTGTTGGCCCTGTCTATTATATGCTCAAAATGTAAATTACATCAACATACAATGCTCAAATTACAAAAAGAATTCTGCCATTGTATCCATAACACCCAAAACCCTTGTGTAAGATCTTCCTTGGCTCAAAAATGATGAAAAAATGGCCAAGTTAGGCCTCCTCCATTTCACTGCTATTTGTCGTACAAATTCAAAAAACTAGAAAAATTGGCAATGTTTTCATCCTTTGGCAGAACTGTTAGGTGACAATTCAACAAGGGAGCAGTGGAAATTTTGCAGAAAATGTGTGTTTTGTTGGACAATTAGTTGGGTACAATGGCCCCAACTTATTCCCTTTTTGGTCATGTGGTAGGTAATATGGATAGGGGCACAGGCTAGTGGCAACATGCCAGTCGACACTCCGCTCTTGGTCATGTTATATGCCATGTGGCTGCAGGCTGGGTGACATGCCAGCCCTCTACTCTGAGCCCTCCACTGATGGTTCAGGGATTTTGAACATCACTGTGGCCAAGGATTACCAACCCGCTCATTTCATCGTGCCTACGATTACACCATCGCCATGTGACTTGGGTTTGGGGCCACATGCCCCGCCCCCTCCCACCAAAGTGCCAACATTTGAAGTTTAAATAAAAACCCACCATGTTGTATAATAAAACACAATGTGTGGTCCAATTGTACGATGATTAATTTGTAATGTTCTAGTTATGAGGTCGAACCCTGCTAGGTCGGTCGACCGAACCAACAATGTTTTGCACAAATACCAAGGGCCACTGGCACCCTCCCATTAGGCCACATGGAACCTCTTGGTTGATCCATCCCAAAAAACAACGAATGAAATTCCACCACCTAAACCTATATGACTTGCCATGAGCCAACATGGGATTGGCATGTCTAACATCCGTACTGCATAGTCATCTTGCTGACATCAATGCCACATCACTATATAGTCTGCCTAGTCGTCGGCCCAATCAACCTTGCAAGTTTACTTTTTAGCTATTTTCCAAAAAATTCAAAGTGTAATAACTTTCACATAAAATGTCAGATTGAGGCGATTCAAATATCATTGGAATCAAAATGAAAATATCTATGATTTGGCACTAGTTTTTTGAATACTTTTATTTTTGAGCATAGTTTTGATCCCCTGGATAAAGTATCACAACAAATGCAAGAACAAAGGGCCAAATATGAAAAGAGATGCTAGAATATTGTCGAGCAAGGCGATTAGTTGTTGAATTCTCTATCATAAGCTCCAACTATGAAATGAACTACTGAGAAAATTTTTAAGGCCGATGAGAAATTTCATTAGATTGACCAAGGGGTAGGAACTATAAGTTTTGTTAATAGAAGGAGGGTGATGCATGAGAAACCACAACTCTAGGAGTCAATTCACAAACTCGATGAGGAGAAGAAGCCATGGATTTATCTCCAAGACCAAGTGTTGATGATGATTGATGAATGTAGTGAATTGTTAAAGAGTGTTCAGACAATAAACAATGAGGAACAAAGCACAAAGACAATAATGAGAAGGATGAGATGAAATTCAAGGTCAAAGTGCAGGAAGAAGCATGTATATCCTTACGTAAGTTCTTGAATGAAAAGCTTGCTTTGGAGAAGGAGGACTGAGTGGCTTGGGATAAGCCACATTTTTGTGCTGGGACCTTTGGAGCCCAAATTTTTGTTTGTTCATTTTTGTTAGGTATGGGAATGCGCAGGAGGATTGGAGAGCACAAAAGGTATGAATGGTGTGCAATGGAGGACTGGTGTAGGAGGTCAGGTGAGGCATAGGAGGATGTTGTACGAGAAAGAGGCAGTGGCACCTGAGGATATGAGGCACATAGAAGGAAGTATCAATGGTTAGGATGTTACAACATGGATGAAGCTAACAAGGGATGCCATGGTAGGAAGGAGGTTACAAATATTTTGCGAATCAAGGAAGAATGGCGGAGTGGAGAAACTCAGCGGGAAGATATTTCGAAGGGTTGTTAGTATGTTTGGGCTAGCTCAGAGATGGGATCAGGAAATACCCTAACGATTATCAAGACAATTGGAATGATCAGGGAGAGGGCCGAGAATATTTGAAGAGATTCCAAGAAAGGATAAAAGGGATTACTGAAGATATATCATGCGTTGCATGAGAAAATAAGGCTAATGGAGGAGCTTTCCTAGAAAATAATACATTAAGTATTCAATTGCTAGTAGTTTTTCTTTTGCCATGTTTTATCTATATGCTTGTAGTCGTAGATGTTTATGTTAGAGTATACATTTGATAGGTAACTATGTTATAAAGTTCATGGATATATAGATGGTTGGGTTCACCCTGTAAGTTATTTTCTTGTTTTGTACATGGTGTAGGTCTGAAACACTAGTGAGCCTGGTGGTATAATGTTTATATTGCAGCACATGTCACAATTCCCTTAATAGTAATATGATATGGTGAATAGTTGGGTTTCCCCTTATGTTTTGTGTCGATAAATAAATGTATGATGATGTTTATATTGCACTGGAATTCCATGCGTTGAATAATTTATGACAATTATGAACACTTGTGTATCATCTCAATGGTCTGGACATTTATAAGGTTGTTAAGGCTTTTAGATACTATTAAGTGTTTGTAAGGAACTTGTCTCTATTAATGTTGATGTCGCCACTTATGGTTGAAGATTTAAGTTTTTTTGACCTCACATGCATTGTTAGTCTCTCCCTGTGTGTTGTCTGGTGAGTCGAGAAGCTTGAGGCACTGGCTGGTGTGCAGTTCCAAGGGAATGGTGAGGGGTCCATTAGGTGGGAATCTAGGGTCATAGGCCATAAAAATTCCTATCATACTATGAAAACCTATTTCCAAAAATCACACATTAGCATCTAGGGTGAGACTTCACCCACCTCGTGGGTGTTGCTGAAAGGGTTGATGTTGAGCGGATTTTTGTTGGCCACTACGTAGCAAATCCCAGGTCTGTCAAAAAACCATGCACCAACATAATTCCATATCATTAACAATATCCTACTGTTCAGTAGATTCATGATGAATACATCATACTATGAAGGCCATGTGTCACATTCAAAACAATGAGAAATTCCCATTAAGAGTCCAATTAAAGGGGGGACAATTGTCAAGCTAATTGTGAGAATTTTGAATATCCCTTTTTATTATATTTATAAACTATTGGAAACTAAAGAATCATAACTACCCTTGAGAAGTGGAACAATCATAAAAGACAATTACTAATTCAAGTCCATAAATAATGTAAATCTTTATGTAAGAAAGGTTTGTCCACTTCTAACCCATTTGGGGTTCCCCTTTTAGGACCTTTTTATTACCCTTTGAAATCACTATAGTCTAGAGATCAGAAACTAGTGACTTTGTCTTTTCATCTAATGATATAGAGAATCTTGGAAAGGCCACTATTTAAGCTTCATTTTACATGCGTCTTGTCCATGTTTTTGACTATACATTAACTTTTCATTTTCATCTATGTTTATGCTTTGTGCAATGCACACTACTAGGATTATGGACTATTTCATAGATTAGATGGTTTCTTTCACATACTTTCTTTTTTTAGTTTCTAAACTCTCATATATAATTAATTTTTACTTCTAAATGCTAAGTATTATTTATTTATTCAAATAAGTTAAGCACGCGTTGTTGTCTTGGATTACAATTAACTATTCCTTGCATTTGTAGTTGTGTGTTTATTGGCTCATTGCTTCCTTATTATCCACTATCCTTTCACTAATGATAATGTAGTGTGTTATGCTCCTATACCAATATGTGTCATATTTCATGATTGACATTGATAGGCTCTGCAATATGTTCATACCTTTTTGTCTAGTTGCAAAGGTTTTCCATATTGTCAAAAACAAAAAATTTAAAAAATGTAAAGAGGGTATGCCCTAAAAGAAAAATCAAAGGGAAAAAAGAATGACATGGTCAAAAAATGAAAGAAATGAACCCCAATCAAATAGAACAAGAAAGTGAGAAAGTCCAAAATGCCACTACTATTCTAGTTTTGCAATGATCTGATGGTGTGCAGCTAGTTGACTTATGCCACCATTGGTGAATGGCCAAACAACTCAATCTTGGCTAGTTCATGTCTAAATTTACTTGTTTTAGAGATAGAGAATAAAATCTGTCTAAAATATTCAATCTTGGCAGATAAATAGATAGGTAGAGAAGCAAAGGAGCTCAACTGTTAAATCTGAGCCCTTGGATGTTATAAGTGTACATTTAGGTAGGATTGCAATGAAAAGAAAAGAGCATGATGAGGGTTTGCGAGTTCAAGTGCACATAAAGAAAGAAGAAGAAAAAATGCTAGGCAGAGTAGGCTGGTTAGGTAGATTGATGTTGCTGAATGAGACTTGTGATGAATTCTGTTTCTAAAAATTGGATGTTGACTTTCACTCCCATCACAAGTACAAGGCAGATAGTTTTGATGCAGCTCAAGTGAAGCATGACTAACTCCCCTTCTTGCTTTTCCCCAAATCATTTACTAATTTCCTCCTAGAGATATTAAGATCTTCTTAATATCACTAATCCACTCATCTCATTTCATAAAAAGCCTAAGTAAAACCCTTTTTACTTAGGAAATTATACAAATATCACAAAAACCCCTTTTCCCTTTAAAGCTTAAGTTTAACTTAATGCTTTCAGTTTCATTTCAAAACTCATATTAACTTTTAACATATATTATTTAAATCCCTATAAATTTGTTCCCATCCCATATTATATAAATATATGTTGAAAACCCCAAAAACATTAATATTCCCTCCCTGGTCGAAATATGACCATAGCACCGTATAAAGAAGGAATTAATGGTTCATGTGGAACCTTTTTATAGCCTTCCCGCCATGCAAATCATGGGATAAATGACCACCCGGTTTAATTATAACCAAACCCTGAACCAATAACATGGCGCCCGATATTATTAAAACATTATTTATTATTTCGGGCCCACACATTAAACCCCCGCCATATACCGACGAGCGCCCACCGTCAGATCTGGGCCTGCTCATCCAACGACCCACGATCTTATCGTGACCCCCCCATCGGCCGCATGGTAAGTCCCAGGGAGCCAGCGATATTGCTCCTGTACTATGGGCACGCGTCGCGCTTCCACCATGATCGCTACCTCCCCGCTCGAAACTGCTCGACCCCAAAAGATGTGCGGGCGGAAACCACTTACCACCCCTCCCCGTCACGACAAAACATCCAATTAGGCTGACATCAGCCATGTAATAAATGCCAAAAGCCCCGCCAAAGCCAAATTTTGTTAAAACCACAATAAAATGTCATTTTCATTCATTTTCTCTGCGAACAGTCTTCCATGCAAAATACGTCCGGTTGATTACAAATCACGTCCAGTCCACCACCCGGCCAACAAGCTCCAGCGTCGTGCTCTGCATCTCGTCGTGAAACTTGTGAATTACCCGATTTGCCTCTAAAAACAAGTATTTACCCCATTTCATTTCTCGAACCAGTAATTTCATTTTTTCCTCTATAAATTTTACCCAAAAGAGCTAAATTCAAGTAAAGTCAATCCGTAGCTCTCAGAGAAAGACACCCAGAATTGCTGTTTTGCCCATTTTTCTATAGAAGCCCAACCTCCAGTTTGAAAACACAAGAACCAAACATGGAAGCTCCCGTAGCCCTGAACGTTGCACCCCTCAATGCACCTCATAAAGACCTGGATTATTTACCCTTGGCTGACAGAGATTTTCAAATAAAAGAGTTATGTGGTGACATGAACCATGTCCAGACATTTTGGCGAATTAGGAATAGTCATCTCAACAATTTTGACATCTATGGAATATGGGAATCTAATCTTCCCAGGTATTACCTTCCCTCAGTCAATGTTTTCCCAGATATTATTCACCAATGTTGTGCCAACTATGACCCTATCAGTAAAGCAGTTATGACCCCATACCAAACTGTTCTCTTTTACATAACTGTTGAATCCATCAATGAGATGTTACAGTTCAAACCCGTATAGTCTCTAGCTCCTCTTTCCATGGGATTTTTGCTTGAGAAAGGCTCTCAATTTCCCAATTCAGAGATAACTCGTATTGCTCAAATGTTCATGAAACTAGATTGCCAACCCTAAGGCCCACCTCCATATTTGCATGTCTGGTTCACTAAAATAAGAAAAATAATAATTGATATGATATCCTTCATCTTGGGATTCAAAACCAGTGAATTTGTTGATGAGACCATCTTAGTTCTATTGTCAATATTTACTCCAGGACAGCCCCCTGTTGTCAAGTATGATTATGCCGCTTTTATTGCCCACAAGATCCATGATCAGTTCATAAATCTGGACAGAGAAGGAGTCTTCAAGTACACCTCATTCATATACCACCTTCTGCTATATTATCAGCCAGACAACTTTTCATTTCCCATCAGGAAATTGGATTCCAAAGGAGAGCGGAGGTCTGTGATCTTTGGGACCTCAGTCTTCCACAATGTCTGTGAATCCCCTTATACCTATTGTGAATTCATTGACTTGTTTGTACATCCAGCCTCCACTCTATTGATAGGAGCTCCTCCGCCCAAGCTATCTAGTGATATAAAGAAGATTTTATAGCTTTCCAGATAGTACAAGATAGGTGACTGGTACCTCTACCAAAATCATACGGAAATCAGAATCTATGGATGTGAACTATGTCCTTTCAAATTGGCTAGATATTTGCCCATGAGACTATTTGCACTGGAATATTTTAGATAGCTTATCAACGTAGATTTAACCCACATTTGTAGTGCAAAGAAAAAGGCTCAGTTGAGAATAAAAAACCAGTTAGGCCCTTTTGTCATCCATAAGAGGGAGGCATGGGAAGATGCTGAGAAGATATTAGGGGAACAACTTAAATTGAAGAAGAGTTTTTGGTGGGTGCCATATGACCCAAATAGCTTTATAAGTGACATAAAAGTAAGAAACAAGCTGTCAGTTTATGTACATCATAGGATCCCTGAAATTGAACAGTTTGCTAATCAGGATGATTGGGTAGAGGGTACATTAGTAGAAGAAATTAGTGAGCAAGAAAAGATGGAAAGAGCTATGAAATACCTTGAAAAAACCCTTGACCGGGACTCTTTTGGATAGGTATCTTTCAAGCTACCTCAACAAACAGGAGTTGGTACATCCTCTACTAGAACTTCTCAGTAGCCTGTACAAGAAACTAGCACCCCAGTTATAAGGTTTTCTAAGGGCAAGGAAGTGGCATACACAGAGCAGCCATCAATGACTGATCAACAAGGGAAAATTCCTCCGATCCAAACCAAAGTAGCAGAGATTCCTGCATTACAGACTCCTCTAAATGAGGAAAGAGGCAAGAAGAGAGACAGGGAAGACGCCACACCTATCAGTGGACCTACAGAACAACCAGGGGAAAAAAGGCAAAGACTCAATCCTCTGTCAGAAGAGGAAATCTTTGAAGAAACAACAGACAGTCTAAGAGGTGAAAGGGTAGTCAACCAATAGACTTCCCCAGTGGTGGACACATCAACTAGCTCACACAGGTAGGAGCTAGAAAGGCAGCATAGTGTGGAAGTTTCATCCAGTAGGCCACAAAGCAAACATGCCTTCGAAATCAAAAGGACATTCATGTAGATAAAGGCTAGAAATGACCCACTAAGGCTGCAGATTTATAACTAGTATCTTAAGATGGCCCCTAGAAACCAACAAAGGTTGATGTCTACCTATGACATTAAGGAGGGCAAAATGATCATGAGTTATTTTAAGCCCAAGGTGCAGCAACCACAATGAGCAGCTAATTATATGAGGACAAATCTGGAGGTCATAGCTAAGGACATTCATCCTATGGAACAGATTGAGCTGCATAAACAGACTGGAGAGATGGCATACTCCACACTAGCTGATAAATATATGTTAGCTCATAAAATACTCCTTGGAGAACACCTCTGCTCAACTAGATTTGGATAAAGCCTCTTCTCTAGCCAAGGACAATAGGATAAAATCTTTGGAGGAGATTATCATTGAACTGGGACATGATCCCAAAGATGCTAAGGGCATAAAGGCATTAATGAAGAAGAAAGAGGAAGATATTGCTGCCCTGAGGAAGCAGCTTAAACTCCCTACTTACATGCATCCACAGACCGTGGAAGTGGTACAACAGAAATCCGAAGAGGAAATGATGCACCTGCTCATGAAACTCAATGAAAGGTTAACTGATACAGAGCAGGCACTGGAGAAAGCTCTAAGAGAAAAGCAGGGAGAGTCAACCTCCCAGCCACCTGAAGTAATCCCTGCAGTCACAACAACATTACCTCCCACTGTTCCAGCATTCACAACAGAGGTAATTACAGGAACATCGGCAACAACAACAACAACAACACTAGGCAGCAGTACTAGCATGGCCACAGAGGAATTGATAAAAGCCATGGAGGAATTAAAAATTCAAGTGTCTGAATTGAAATTGGTAAAGGAAAAATTGGCAAAGGTAGAAAAAAGTTATGACAAATTCAAGATGAATGTGGCAGAGAAAACAAGGGATGTTAAAGCATTAGAGAACAAGGTGAGAGCATTAGAAAAAGATCTTTCTCTAGATAAACATCAATCAATCCTTTAGTAGTATATGGAGATCTATCCAGGTCATTTATGAACAGATTGGTTTAATAGGAGCAACCCAAGTGGAGATTCAAAAGACAAGAGCTTTATTGGGATAGATGCCTGAGCAAGCTAACCGGCTAATACATTTTTTGAACACTAAGACCAGCGAGGAACTGCAAGCACTGGAAATCACAGATAGGACAGACACCATTCTGGAAATTAGGAGAGTTTTAACCAAGAGAACTATGATGCAAAATTTGGAAAGGAGATGCCAGGACATGCAGGTGGAGATCAACTCTTTCACAAAAAAGTTCATTGTTTTGCATAATAAAGGTTTGCCAAGTCCTCTGGGAAGTAATGACCGCCTAATGAAACACAGACTATACACATAAATTGAACAAATATGCTACTGATCAAATTACTGCATCATCAAGTACTTCAGGAGAAAAGACACTTCCATCTCGCCAAGCCCTCTATGACAACTTGGAAAATTTATTCTACATTGAGCATGAGGTGAAACACCTATTCACTATCCTACATAATTTCTTCAGGTACACAGAGACTGATGAAACTTTAAGAAATATGCAGAGACATAAACTTCCAGAACTGGAGTGGTGGAAAAGTATGTTAGAAATTCTATAAACTTATCTTTGGTATCTTTGGTAAATGAAAAGTTTGGGCCATCTACTATAATGCAGAGAATAGAAATGAATGGGGATTAGATGAATAAAAGCGTATCAGATCAGAATTCAAATATCTGACCGAAAGGGAACATGTCAGCTCAGACTATCAGTGAGAGACAGGTGTAAACCGACTTACAGAGCCTACCTCCAGCACATCTAACAAAGACGAAGCTGCCATCACAACATCATTTATTTCTTCCCTTTTTTCAAGACTACGTGTCTCTATCCTTTGTAAAAACCAATGAATCATCACTAGATATTATCTCCATGATATATTTTGTAAGATATTTTTGTATAAATACCCCCCTTAACAAAGTGTTTGGGATTGGTGAACCATTCTTAGACTATGCTGCAATATTGAAATTTTGGAATACAAAGGCTGTTGGAATCTATTGTTGTTGGACTCACTAAATATAGAATTGAAGTAGAGGACTTGTTACAGAATTCTTGAATCAACCAGCAAACCAATAAGTCCCCTTATCTTCTGTTTTGTAATCTTTCTAGTTTTCATATATATCACCTATGTTTCACAATCTAAATGGTAATGATAAAGATTAATTCAGAATTTGCTGAACTGCACTCTGTGTTTCATTCGTTATTGTTCTCTGTGTTTTCTTCAGGATTAGTATAAATAGTGTAACTCTTAATTGCTCATGTTTCCTAATTCTCTCATATTGATTATTGTTGACACCTAATCCGAAACGGATGGGTGAACTGGACAGTCATCCAGAAGATGAACTGATCCGTTTTATTTGTATATATAAATGTAGATTACCTAATGAATAATAACATCAGTTTTCTCTCGCTCATTAATTCTGGAGTTACCCTGGCCTGACATGGTATCAGAGCGAGGTTTCAAGGATAAAAAAATCAAGGCGGTGCTCCACAGCCAGCACACAGGAAAGGCGAGGATTCAAGGATAAAACATCTATATGTTTTATAAGACTGAGACTGATAAACCATCGAAAACCATGAGCTGTGGAAAGGAGTGTGTGTCGGAGAAGGAGACAGTGACCCAGAAAAGCCCACATCAGACAAAGAGCTTGCCATCTGGGAAAACAAGAACAACAAAGCATATGCACTAATAGCAGCGTCTGTAAATAAGGAGGTGAGTCATCACCTTACAACATGTACAACTGCCTTTGAAGCTTTACAAAAGCTTAAAGAGCTCTATGACTCACATTCTGCACTTGAAGTCGTCCAACTTATGATCAAACTCTTCACTCTTGAACTGCAAAATAATGACCCTCTTGCTCTTGCATATGAAATAAAATCTATAGTGCATGATATCAATTCCACTAAAGTTCAGCTGGATATCTCTCTTATTGCTTTTCTCAAGGCATTTTATCCTACATACTCCAATTATCTTGTCTTTACAAGCAAATGGAAATCTCAAAGATATAACCTTTAACTCTCTTGTGAAAAGTTTGCTGAAAGAGAAAAAGCCTTTGGAAAGAAGACAACCCCTGAATCTTCTGAAGAGACTGTATGCCTGGCTCATAAAGAAAAGTATCCTGCTCAAGATTCTACAAGAGGAAGAGGTGGACGAAGAGGAAGAGGAAGATATTTCAGAGGCAGGGGGGGCAGACATTCTCAAGGAGAAAGGCAGATTTACATTGTATTCGCTGCAAAAGAAATGGATCACATGATGCCTCTACATGCAAGCTACCATGGGACAAAATTGAGCAGAGAAGAAACCAACAAAAAGGTAAAACTGACGATACAGACAAAGGTAAAGCACCTGAATCCGCTCACTATGTTGAGGCACAATGTAACATTGGAGTAAATGAAGATTTGTTTAATACTTCACTTGCTTCCTGGAAAAATGATTGGCTGCTTGATTAAGGAGCAACCTGTCACATGACTCATAGAAAAGATTTTTTTGAAGATTTCACTGACAATGTTGATGGAGTAGTATACTTTGCAGATCAGTCAAAATCAAGCCATCAGGGCTTGGCACAATCAGGCTTAAACTTCCTGGTCTCTCAGACTTTCTTCTTGATCATGTTCTATATCTCCCACAGCTCAAGAGAAACTTGTTGTCCTTGGTCCACATCCGCCCCAGCAAGGTCACTCCATTCATATGTTTGATGGCAAGCTTGAGGTGAGAAAATCATCTGATCACTCACTTGTCATGAGGGGAATAGAAGAAGAAAGACTTCTCAAACTACAAGGAACATCTGCTCATAAACAACATTTCTCATATATTACTCATCATGAAGAAGGTACACTTCCATCAAGTTTATTATGGCATGCTAGATTTGGACAATTAAACTATGACAGTCTCCGTTTATTGAAGAAAAATGGTGTTGCTGGTTTGCCTACAATTCCTAGAAAACTTAAGCAATGTGATGCTTGCATTCTAGGAAAGCATAGCAAACAGTCATTTCATGACTCACATTCAGGAGCACATAGGAAGCTTGAACTTATTCATTCAGATTTATGTGTTCCAATGCCTGTTCCTTCTGCAAATGGAAATAAATATATCATGACATTTATTGATGACTACACCAGAATGTGTTGG
>APFE030098381.1:96388-132980 GCA_000404065.3 Pinus taeda
TTGTTCCACAAATGAGCAAGTTGCAGACATCTTCACCAAAGTGCTTGGAAGAGAAAAGCTTGAAAGATTCAGAACGATGCTTGGACTCACCGACATCCCTTCAAATTAAGGGGGGGAATGTTGACACCTAATCCGAAACGAATGGGTGAACTGGACAGTCATCCAGAAGATGAACTGATCCGTTTTATTTGTATATATAAATGTAGATTACCTAATGAATAATAACATCAGTTTTCTCTCGCTCATTAATTCTAGAGTTACCCTGGCCTGACAATTATTTGCTTAGGAATTCTTAACTACTCCTTAGTAGTAATCATCCATTTTCCTGTGTTAAATATGTTGAAGGATTATTAATTGCCCTTCAACTAATTTAAGCCCATTCCATCCGATACAAATCTTTGTTTGTTCCTTGTTTGACTACCTTGCTCTGTGAAACCATCCTCTGTTGAGAGACCGAATCTAGAAAGCCTTTCTCTTGACTCCATTAGCCCAATGGGCTGAACTTCTTAGACTTACACCTTTGTTCTATTGAATCTCACCATCCAAAAATCAAAGAAAACCCCTGAAAATCATAACTAGCCAAATACCTTTAAAAAAAAAGTTGAATCATAAAGAGAGAGCCCTCTCTGGATGTAGATTGGCTAGAATCTATGTCTGAAAGATTGGTTTGTGGTTACCTCGGCCGTATTCCCTTTCTCATAACTTTTGGGAACAACCTGAGTGATAACATCATTGGCGACTCCGCTGGGGAATCTGAATAATTTGTTTGTTACTACTATCTACTTTATAAGCTACAGACAAAGCCTGAAGTTAGCTAGGAAGCCTTTGAAATGCTTTTTCTTTGCAATGACAGAAGTAAATGAATGCTACTTCAGTCTATCTCTAGTCTATCTTATGGATTAGGCAGTTGGTTCCATATACCTGATCAGTCCCTAGTTCATAAATCTTTAAGAAAGTTTACAATTCCCCTATTCAAAATATCTTAAAGAAACTGTTAAATTTTTAGTGTCAAACCTATTTATAGAAAACCAATAACATACTTAGAAGCCTGGCTTCAGAAAGGATTCGTTACACTTGATCACATTCTGATCCAAACCCACCACCTATGTTCGAAAATCCTAATCTGATTCCTAAAATTCTTAGAAGACAAGAGAGTCCAGAAAATTCTACTATTTCCCGGCCTCTATCCAGATCAAAATCCTGCCCTGGAAGGTCGATCCACCTTGAGGACCAACCTTGTGTTAACTATTTTGAAAGCCCCTCATTTGAGACCTTTTCCAAATCTGGATTAACCCATACAGTTCAAGATCCAATATTCCTTGAAAATTTGCAGCTTGGAGTTATTACTCCCTATCTTGACAGACATTTGTAGAGCTCCGTCCAACCTAAGCTTGCCTTTGAAAAAACACTGAATCTCCCTGTGATTACTACCCCTTCTCCAAGTTCACCATCAACACCTCACTTTTCCCAATCTCAAGCTACCCCTTCTACTCTTCCATCCACTGTCCCTATCCCTGTTGTTGTCCCTACTACACCAGTTGTCACACATATCCCTGTTACCATGGCAAACAGGTATGTTTCTCTGAACTTACCTGCCAATCTAGGGGCTATGCCCCAAGACTATCAAAGAAAAATCACTCCTTTTGATGGCACAGGCACATACACAACTCAACAACATACTAAAAAAATGACAGATTACTTTGAAATATATGAAGTTGATGCTAATGATGTTAACATGAGAGTATTTGTTCAAAGTTTGACTGGAGACGTTAGAACATGGTTTAGAGTGCTTCCTGTAAATAGTATCAATGACCCTCAAGCTCTTTACTAGACCTTCTTGAACAGATGGGAAAAGAAGAAAGATCCTCTCCACATTTTATCAGAATACGAAGGCTTGAAAAGAGGTACCCAGGAAACTGTCCAAGATTACTGTACCAGATTCAACAATGTCTACAATGCTATTCCTCAGAATCTTAGACCTCCTCCAGACATGGCTTTGATCAAATTCCCTGATGCATTTGACTCTGATATGGCATACCAATTTAGGGAAAGAGCTCCTAGAGATCTAGAAGAGATGCAAAGTATAGTTGTCAGTGTTGAGGCCAATCTGATTTCTAAAAGAGCTAGAGCAGGAACTAAAAGGAGGGTAACTTTCAAAGAAGAACCTTCTACCTTTGAACAGAAATTAGATGCTATCATTAAAGGAATGGATAGAATTGGTGATAGAGTAGAAACAATTGAAAGAAAATCCACTTGGGATGGTCAACCAAGTTATGTTGGAAGAAATCCAAACTTCAGGAAGAACAAGAACCCTAATGTTGGAAAGAATGTGCCTGACCCAAACATTAGGCCCCCATTCCAAGAAAATTATGCGGAAGCCTCAACTTCTGAAGAACTACCAGAAGACACTAAAATTAACTTGATGGGCTTCAATAATGAACAACAAGTTTTCCTGACCCAAGAAGACCAAGAGGCTCACACTCTCAAAAAATTCCAAACTCAGTCAGGTGAGTCATTTGATTTTAGGGAAGGATATGATACAACCATTTATGAAGTCCACAAGCAATACAATCTGAGGAGCAGAAGAATAGATGTCCCTGAAATCAATAAACAAAAGGATATCAAGCAGCCTAACAAAGCTAAGATGAATAAACCCCTTGCACAAGTCCCTCCTGGAACAGGTCCTAACCCAGAAAATCCAATAGTGGAAGATGTATCAGATAATCAACAACTTAACAGACAACCTTCCACTTCCATTCCTCCCAAAGGAAATGGGGAATAATCTCTAGAAGTTGTTTTGCAACCAACTTCAACCCATAAAACCACTCCTGAAAAAGAGAAAATCACAAAAAATACAGCACTAAAAGAGAATCCCACAGTCCACAATACAAAAACTCAAACTGAAAAACCTTTCAATCTTGAGACTGAAATATGCAAATTAAAGATAGCCATTCCATTGTCAGAATTGGCTAAACATGATGTCTACAGAGGTCAAATTAGCAGATCACTCCAAATTCCTCTGAATCAAGATTCAGTAAATGTTTTTGATGACTAGCCTGAATTAATTTTGGACCGGAGGTAAACAGAAAATCAGTAGATGGAGGTGTTCCTCCTTTCTATGTAAGTCTGAACATACATGATAAAACACTTCATAACGCCATGTTTGATTATGGTGCTTCTCATAAAGTAATGCCTAAATCTGTGATGGAGAAGTTGAACCTAGATATTACCAGGCCATACAAAGACTTATTCTCCTTTGACTCAAGCGAGATCAGATGTCTAGGATTGATCAAAGATTTATTTGTATCACTAGTCCAATACCCTGCCAAAACCATTTTAATGGACATAATGGTAGCTGATATTCCACCAAAATATATCATGTTATTGTCTAGATCTTAGGGAGCAAAGCTACAAGGATCTCTACAGTTAGACATGTCCTATGCAACTATTTCAGTATTTGGTCAACCAAAGAAATTGTACTGAGAAACTTTAATGAAATCTGTGGTGAGAAATCAAGAGAAACCCCAGAATTTCCCCATCTACTCCATGCATTCTGACATGGACTCCTTCATTCTCTACAACGCTGAAATTGATCCTCCAACTGATGTCAAAATTCTAGCATCTGAACAAGAAGAAATTATAAACGAGAAATCTAGTGTTCACATTCAAGAAATTTTTGAGAATAGTGATACATCAGAAAATCAAGAGAAATCAGTTGAAACCAAAGAAATATATCTTCCCATAAAGCAGATTATTGAGATTCTTGATACTGACTACGAACATCAAACCCTTTGGTACTTAGAATTTGATGGGTCAGTTAACAAACTAGGAGCAGGAGCTGGAATTTGGGTGCACAATCTTGAAAATGATCATGCTGAGGGTCATGCTTACAGGTTAAACTTTAATGCACCAATAATATGGCTAAATATGAAGCCCTGCTACTAGGACTTAAATTGGTCAAAAGTTTAGGGGCAATCGGGATATTAGTTTTGGGAGACTCTGATTTAGTCATTCAGTAGATTAAAGGAAACTTCCTCACAATTGATCCCAGACTGAGAGCTTATAGAGGAACAACAATTGACATCTTCAACAAATTTATTGAAACACAACTTACCAAAGTTCCAAGAAAACATAATTTGCATGCTCACAACTTAGCAACATTTGCCAACACTTGTAAATTACTGTTTGAACCTAATCATTAGTTCACAGCTGAGATTAGACATAGGCCACCTATCCCTGATAATGTAAAAAACTGGCAAGTGTTTGATAATGATATTCAGATCAACAATTTTTTAACTCTAGAGGAAGAGTTTTCTAGCACTAATATAGACATAGACACTGTTAGTGAGTATGAGTAAAAAGAGAAAATAGAAACAAACATTTCAGCAGAGAGTGCAAATCAAATGCTTCATCCAACAAAATTTACCAATAAAGAAATGCAAGATCTGAATGAAATAGAGATTAATGAGATCATTGAAGGAGAATATGAAATAATTGATTTAAAAGATAATCATTTGCCCAAAGGATTGACTCCCTTAGAAGATTTCTTTGATTCTAATGATATCCCAAAGAAACCCAAAATGCAACCTCTAAAAGCAGATATTGAAGACTATAACATAGGAACTGAGGAAAATTTGAAAATGATAAAATTATCCAAAACTTTGTCCCCTGATCAAAAGCTTAAATATGTTGAACTATTCAAAGAATTCCAAGATGTTTTTGCTTGGAGTTATGAAGATTTGAAATCTTATAACACCTCTGTAATTCAACATATAATACCCCTCAAAGAAGATCAGAAACCATTCAAACAAAAGCTTAGAAGAATTAACCTTGTACTACTTCCCTTAATTGAAAAAGAAATCAAACGGATGTATGAAGCAGGAATAATTGCTCCCATTAGGTTTTCAGAGTGGGTGTCTAATTTAGTACCCACTAGGAAGAAAACTGGAGAAATTAGGTTGTGTGTTGATTTAAGGAATGTGAATAAAGTTTCTTTGAAAGACAATTACCCCTTGCCCAAGATGGACCACATTTTACAGAGGGTAGTAGGTGCCTCCAGGATTTCACTTTTAGATCGGTTCTCAGGTTTTAACCAAATTCTGGTCCATCTTGATGACCACGAAAAAACTACTTTTACAACACCATGGGGAACTTTCAAATACGTTAAGATGCCATTCGGACTTAAGAACGTTGGGGAAACTTTTCAACGAGCAATGGATATAGCTTTTGCAAAGGAAATTCATGATTTTCTAGTCATATATCTAGATGACCTTACTGTATTTTCCAAATCAGATCAGCAACATCTAGATCATTTGAGACAAGTGTTTTTAAAATGCAGAAAGTATGGCATCTCATTAAACCCTAAAAAATCGTTGTTTGGTCTAGAAGAAGGCAAACTGTTAGGCCACATCATCTCCAAAGATGGCATCAGAATTGATCCTGATAGAATACAAGTCATTCTACAAGTACCTCACCCCAGAAATGTCAAAAAACTTTAGGCCTTCCTAGGGAAGATCAACTTTTTAAGAAGATTCATACCCAATTTAGCTGAATTAATTAGATTGCTGAACAACATGTTAAAAAAGGATTCCAAGGTTAAATGGACAGTAGAAGCCAAACGAGCATTTGAAGAAATTAAAATGGCTTTGACTAGAACACCAATCCTTACAAGTCCAAAGTTTGATAGAGACTTCATGATATTTTCATTTGCATCAGAATATACCATTGTTGTTGTTTTACTACTAAAAGATGTCCAAGGATGTGAAAAACCTATAGCCTTTTTCAGTAGAGCACCTAGAGATGCACCGCTAAAATACCAAATCATGGAAAAACAGGTTTATGCACTTGTGAAAGCTATTAAAGATTTCAGAGTTTATATATTGTACTCCCATGTAATAACTTATGTACCAAGTGCTGTTGTCAAAGATATCCTGACACAGGAGGGAATTGAAGGCAAGCGAGGTAAATGGATAGCTAATATTTTGGAGTATGACATTGAAATAAAACCTATAAAGCTTATAAAAGGACAGGAATTAGCTAAACTCATGACTGAAACAAACTTTCAAGCCCTTGATATCAATGAACTGGATAATGAACAGGAGATGGCGACTCCACAGATCAATCAGGCCTTTTTAGAATCACCTTGGTATGCTGATATAACTCATGTATTATTAAACCTGCAGGCTCCTCCAGGGTTATCCAGAACAAAGAAAAGATTTTTGAAAATGAAAGCCTCAAATTTTTGTGTTTTAGATAATGCTTTATTTTGGAAAAATCATGAAGGTATTCTACTAAATTGTTTAACAAAAGATGAAGTTGACAAAGTGCTCAAAGAATTTCATGCAGGGGACTGTGGTGGACATCTTTACTGGAAATCAACTGTAGATAAAATCCTAAGGGCTAGATTTTCTTGGCCCACTTTGTTTGCTGATGTGAAGAAACTTGTCACTTCTTGCCATAAATGTCAAATTTTTGAAGGCAAGAGGAAACTTTTACCTCTACCCCTTAAACCAATTTTCACAGAGAAGCCTTTCCAACAATGGGTTTTAGACTTCATTGGAGAGATCCATCCTCCCTCTTCTGTCCAGCATAAATGGATCCTCATTGCCACAAATTATTTCACCAAGTGGATAGAAGCTATCCCTACCAACATACTGTCCCGATTTGGCTGTCTTGAAAAGATCATAACTGACAATGCTGCTGCTTTCAAATCCAAGAAAATGATAAGTTTCTATCATAAATACCATATCACTTTAGGCCATTCCACAACCTATTACCCTCAAGGTAATGGTCTAGCTGAGTCTTCCAATAAAAGCCTGATTAACATTATTAAGAAATTGTTGGAAGAGAACAAGAAAAACTGGTACAAAAAACTTACAAATGCACTATGGGCAGACAGATTAACTACAAAGAGTTCCATTGGAACTAGCCCCTATGAATTTATTTATGGCATGAAGGTTGTCTTTCCTTCATCTCTAGGAGTCCCTGTAATGAAATTACTGCAAGAAGCTCAGGTGGAACCCAATGACATTCAGAGAAGAATAAATTAGACTATCCATTTGCAGCAGACCAGGGAGGAAGTATACCAAAGATCTCAAGTGCTACAAGAAAAAATCAAGAAAATATTTGATAAGAGGACCAAGGCAAAATATTTCTACATTGGAGACAAAATTTTAAAGTGGGATTCTAGGAGAGAAGATAAGGGAAAACATGGGAAGTTTGACTTCCTATGGAAGGGACCTTTTATCATCCAAGCTTTACAAGGGAACAATACTTACCTTTTGAAGAACATGGATGGCACTGAGACAGAAGAAGGGCCAACAAATGGCTGGATGCTGAAACACTACTTTGATCCAATAGTTTGAATCATTCTTTCTTTAACATGTATATCCTATATCCCTAGTAATATTTTGGTTTGGATTGCATGGTAAATTGCTGAAGTTGAAGCTCGAAGAGAAGGCCCTAAGCTTCACAAGTGTAATTATTGTACATATAATAAAGCAACCAACATAAGAATATTTCAGAGCACAGTCAAAGTTATGGAGAAGGCTATCTGAGCTACTATTATTGACTTTCCACTAGGGAAAGCCATCCCCAAGTGGATCCACTGTTATGCTCCTATACCAATAGGTGTCATATTGCATGATTGACATTGATAGGCTCTGCAATATGTTCATACCTTTTTGTTTGGTTGCAAAGGTTTTCCATATTGTCAAAAACAAAAAATTTAAAAAATGTAAAGAGGGTATGCCCTAAAAGAAAAATCAAAGGGCAAAAAGAATGACATGGTCAAAAAATGAAAGAAATGAACCCCAATCAAACAGACCAGGAAAGTGTGCAAGTCCAAAATGCCACTACTATTCTAGTTTTGCAATGATCTAATGGTGTGCAACTAGTTGACTTATGCCACCGTTGATGAATGGCCAAACAGCTCAATCTTGGCTAGTTCACGTCTGAATTTACTTGTTTTAGAGATAGAGAATAAAATCTGTCCAAACTATTCAATCTTGGCAGATAAATAGATAGGTACATAAGCAAAGGAGCTCAGTTGTTAAATCTGAGCCCTTGGATGTTATAAGTGTACATTTAGGTAGGATTGCAATGAAAAGAAAAGAGCATGATGAGGGTTTGCCAGTTCAAGTGCACATAAAGAAAGAAGAAGAAAAAATGCTAGGCAGACTAGGCTGGGTAGGTAGATTGATGTTGCTGAATGAGACTTGTGATGAATTCTGTTTCTAAAAATTGTATGTTGAATTTCACTCCCATCACAAGTACAAGGTAGATAGTTTTGATGCAGCTCAAGCAAAGCATGACTAACTCCCCTTCTTGCTTTTCCCCAAATCATTTACTAATTTCCTCCTAGAGATATTAAGATCTGCTTAATATCACTAATCCACTCATCTCATTTCATAAAAAGCCTAAGTAAAACCCTTTTTACTTAGGAAATTATACAAATATCACAAAAGCCCCTTTTCCCTTTAAAGCTTAAGTTTAACTTAACGCTTTCAGTTTCATTTCAAAACTCATATTAACTTTTAACATATATTATTTAAATCCCTATAAATTTGTTCCCATCCCGTATTATATAAATATATGTTGAAAACCCCAAAAAACATTAATATTCCCTCCTCGGTCGAAATACGACCATAACACCGTATAAAGCAGGAATTAATGGTTCATGTGGAACCTTTTTATAGCCTTTTTGTTGCGCAAATCATGGGAAAATTAATCACTTGGGTTAATTATAACCAAACCTCGGACCAATAACATGGTGCCCGATATTATTAAAAACATTATTTATTATTTCGGGCCTGCACATTAAACCCCCACCATATGCCGATGAGCGCCCACCGTCAGATCTGGGCCCGCTCATCCAATGGCCCACGATCTTATCGCGACCCCCCCATCGGCCGCACATTAAGTCCCGGGGATCTGGTGGTATTTATCCCGTACTATGGACACACGTTGCACTCTCGCTGTGATCGCTGCCTCCCCGCCCGAAACCGCTCGACCCCAAAAGATGTGCGGGTGGAAACCGCTTACCACCCCTCTGCGTCACAAAAAAACGTCCAATCAGGCTGACGTCAGCCATGCAATAAATGCCAAAAGCCCCGCCAAAGCCAAATTTTGTTAAAACCACGATAAAATGTCATTTTCATTCATTTTCTCTACGAACAGTCTTCCATGCAAAATACGTCCAGTTGATTACAAATCATGTCCAGTCTGCCACCTGGCCAACAAGCTCTAGCGTCGTGCTTTGCATCTTGTCCTGCAACCTGTGAATTACCTGGTTTTCCTCTAAAAACA
This sequence comes from Pinus taeda, assembly GCA_000404065.3. Lineage (NCBI taxonomy): Eukaryota > Viridiplantae > Streptophyta > Pinopsida > Pinales > Pinaceae > Pinus > Pinus taeda. The sequence goes on from APFE030098381.1 coordinate 105,695, forward strand.
GGTATTTACCCCAATTCACTTCTCGAACTAGTAATTTCATTTTTTCCTCTGTAAATTTTACCCAAAAGAGCTAAATTCAAGTAAAGTCAGTCCGTAGCTCTTAGAGAAAGACACCCAGAACTGCTGTTTTGCCCATTTTTCTATCGAAGCCCGACCTCCAGTTTGCAAACACAAGAACCAAACATGGAAGCTCCCATAGCCCTGAAAATCACACCCCTCAATGCACCTCATAAAGACCTGGATTATTTACCCTTGGCTGATAGAGATTTTAAAATAAAAGAGTTATCTGGTGACATGAACCATCTCCAGGCATTTTGGCGAATTAGGAATAGTCATCTCAGCAATTCTGACATCTATGGAATATGGGAATCTAATCTTCCCAGGTATTACCTTCCCTCAATCAATGTTTTCCCAGATATTATTCACCAATGTTGTGCCAACTATGACCCTATCAGTAAAGCAGTTATGACCCCATACCAAACTGTTCTCTTTTACATAACTGCTGAATCCATCAATGAGATGTTACAGTTCCAACCCACATAGCCTCTAGCTCCTCTTTCCATGGGATTTTTGCTTGATCAAGGCTCTCAATTGCCCAATTAAGAGATAACTTGTATTGCTCAAATGTTCATGAAACTAGATTGCCAGCCCTAAGGCCCACCTCCATATTTGCATTTCTGGTTCACTGAAATAAGAAAACTCATAATTGATATGATATCCTTCATCTTGGGATTCATAACCAGTGAATTTTTTGATGAGACCATCTTAGTTCTATTATCAATATTTACTCCAGGACAACCCTCTGCTGTCAAGTATGATTATGCCACTTTTATTGCCCACAAGATCCATGATCAGTTCATAAATCTGGACAGAGAAGGAGTCTTCAAGTACACCTCATTCATATACCACCTTCTGCTATATTATCAGCCAGAAAGCTTTTCATTTCCCATCAGGAAATTGGATTCCAAAGGAGAGTGGAGGTCTGTGATCTTTGGGACCTCAGTCTTCCACAATGTCTGTGAATCCCCTTATACCTATTGTGAATTCATTGACTTGTTTGTACATCCAGCCTCCACTCTATTGATAGGAGCTCCTCCGCCCAAGCTCTATAGTGATATAAAGAAGATTTTACAGCTTTCTAGATAGTACAAGATAGGTGACTGGTACCTCTACCAAAATCATATGGAAATCAGAATCTATGGATGTGAACTATGTCCTTTCAAATTGGCTAGATATTTTCCCATGAGACTATTTGCACTGGAATATTTCAGATAGCTTATCAATGCAGATTTAACCCACTTTTGTAGTGCAAAGAAAAAGGCTCAGTTGAGAATAAAAAACCAGTTAGGCCCTTTTGTCATCCATAAGAGGGAGGCATGGGAAGATGCTGAGAAGATATTAGGGGAACAACTTAAATTGAAGAAGAGTTTTTGGTGGGTGCCATATGACCCAAATAGCTTTATAAGTGACAGAAAAGTAAGAAACAAGCTGTCAGTTTATGTACATCATAGGATCCCTGAAATTGAACAGTTTGCTAATCAGGATGATTGGGTAGAGGGTACATTAGTAGAAGAAATTAGTGAGCAAGAAAAGATGGAAAGAGCTATGAAAGACATTGAAAAAACCCTTGACCTGGACTCTTTTGGACAGGTATCTTTCAAGCTACCTCAACAAACAGGAGTTGGTACATCCTCTACTGGAACTTCTCAGCAGCCTGTACAAGAAACTAGCACCCCAGTTACAAGGTTTTCTAAGGGAAAGGAAGTGGCATACACAGAGCAGCCAGCAATGACTGATCAACAAGGGAAAATTCCTCCGATCCAAACCAAAGCAGCATAGATTCTTGCATTACAGACTCCTCTAAATGAGGAAAGAGGCAAGAAGAAAGACAGGGAAGACGCCACACCTATCAGTGGGCCTGCAGAACAACCAGGGGAAAAAAGGCAAAGACTCAATCCTCTGTCTGAAGAGGAAATCTTTGAAGAAACAACATACAATCTAAGAGGTGAAAAGGTAGTTAGCCAGCAGACTTCCCCAGTGGTGGACACATCAACTAGCTCACACAAGTAGGAGCTAGAAAGGCAGCATAGTGTGGAAGTTTCATCCAGTAGGCCACAAAGAAAACAGGCCTCTGACATCAAAAGGACATTCACGAAGATAAAGGCTAGAAATGACCCACTAAGGTTGCGGATTTATAACCAGTATCTTAAGATGGCCCCTAGAAACCAACAAAGGTTGATGTCCGCCTATGACATTAAGGAGGGAAAAATGATCATTAGTTATTTTAAGCCCAAGGTGCAGCAACCACAATCAGCAACTGGTTATATCAGGACAAATCTAGAGGTCATAGCCAAGGACATTCATCCTATGGACCAGATTGAGCTACATAAATAGACTGGAGAGATGGTATACTCCACATTAGCTGATAAAGCTATGTTAGCTCATAAATTGCAAAACTCCTTGGAGAACACCTCTGCTCAACTAGATTTGGAGAAAGCCTCTTCTCTAGCCAAGGACAACATGATAAAATCTTTGGAGGAGATTATCATTGAACTGGGACATGATCCCAAATATGCTAAGGGAATAAAGGCATTAATGAAGAAGAAAGAGCATCCACAGACCGTGGAAGTGATACAACAGAAATCCGAAGAGGAAGTGATGCACCTGCTCATGAAACTCAATGAAAGGTTAACTGATACAGAGCAGGCACTGGAGAAATCTCTAAGAGAAAAGTAGGGAGAGTCAACCTCCCAGCCACCTGAAGTAATCCCTGCAGTCACTACTGCCCCCTCCACACTTGTAACAACATTACCTCCCACTGTTCCAGCATCCATAACAGAGGTAATTACGGGAACATCAGTAACAACAACAACACCAGGGAACAGTACTAGCATGACCACAGAGGAATTCATAAAAGCCATGGAGGAATTAAAACTTCAGGTTTCTGAATTGATATTGGTAAAGGAACAATTGGCAAAGGTAGAAAAAAGTTATGACAAATCCGAGATGAATGTGGCAGAGAAAACAAGGGAGGTTAAAGCATTAGAGAATAAGGTGAGAACATTAGAAAAAGATCTTTCTCTGGATAATCCTCTAGCAGAAATCAAAGGTATCCTGTGGTCCAACATCAATCAATCCCTTAGTATTATATGGAGATCTATCCAAGTCATTTATGAATAGATTGATTTAATAGGAGCATCCCAAGTGGAGATTCAAAAGACAAGAGCTTTATTGGGACAGATGCCTGAGCAAGCTAACTGGCTAATACATTTTTTGACCATAAGACCAGCGAAGAACTACAAGCACTGGAAATCACAGACATGATAGACACCATTCTAGAAATTAAGAGAGTTCTAACCAAGAGAACTCTAATGCAAAATTTGGAAAGGAGATTCCAAGACATGCAGGTGGAGATCAATTCTTTCACAGAAAAGTTCATTGTTTTGCATAATAAAGGTTTGCCAAGTCCTCTGGGAAGTAATGACCGCCTGATGAAACACATAGTCTATACACATAAATTGAATAAATATGCTACTGATCAAATTATTGCATCATCAAGTACTGCAGGAGAAAAGGCACTTCCATCTGGCCAAGCCCTCTATGACAACTTGGAAAATTTATTCTACATTGAGCATGAGGTGAAACACCTATTCACTATCCCACCTAATTTCTTCAGGTACACAGAGACTGATGAAACTTTAAGAAAATTGCAGAGACATAAACTTCCAGAACCAAAGTGGTGGCAAATTATGTTAGAAATTCTATAAACTTATCTTTGGTATCTTTGGTAAATGAAAAGTTTGGGCCATCTACTATAATGCAGAGAACAGAAATGAATGGGGATCAGACGATAAAAGCGTATCAGATCAGAATTCAAATATCCGACTAAAAGGGAACATGCCAGCTCAGACTATCAGTGAAAGACAGTTGTAAACCGACTTATAGAGCCTACCTCCAGGACATCTGACAAAGACGGAGCTGCCAGCACAACATCATTTATTTCTTCCCTTTTTCCGAGACTACGTGTCTCTATCCTTTGTAAAAAACGATGAATCATCACTAGATATTATGTCCATGAGATATTTTGTAAGATATTTTTGTATAAATACCCCCCTTAACAAAGTGTTTGGGGTTGGTGAACCATTCTTAGACTACGGTGTAATATTGAAATTTTGGAATACAAAGGCTGTTGGATTCAATTGTTGCTGGACTCACTGGATATAAAATTGAAGTAGAGGACTTGTTACAGAATTCTTGAATCAACCAGCGGACCAATAAGTCCCCTTATCTTCTGTTTTGTAATCTTTCTAGTTTTCATATATATCACCTATGTTTCACAATCTAAATGGTAATGATAAAGATTAATTCAGAATTTGCTGAACTGCACTCTATGTTTCATTCATTATCGTTCTCTGTGTTTTCTTCAGGATTAGTATAAACAGTGTAACTCTTAATTACTCATGTTTCCTAATTCTCTCATATTGATTATTTGCTTAGGAATTCTTAACTGCTCCTTAGTAGTAATCATCCATTTTCCTGTGTTAAATATGTTGAAGGATTCTTAACTGCCCTTCAACCAATTTAAGCCCATTCCATCCGATACAAATATTTGTTTGTTCCTTGTTTGACTACCTTGCGCTGTGAAACCGTCCTCTGTTCAGAGACCGAATCCAGAAAGCCATCCTCTTGACTCCATTAGCCCAATGGGCTGAACTTCTTAGACTTACACCTCTGTTCTATTGAATCTCACCACCCAAAAATCAAACAAAACCCTTGAACATCATAACTAGCCTAATACCTTTCAAAACAAAGTTAAATCATAGAGAGAGAGCCCTCTCTGGATGCAGATTGGCTAGAATCTGTGTCTGAAAGATTGGTTTGTGGTTACCTCGGCCGTATTCCCTTTCTCACAACTTTTGGGAACAACTTGAGTGATAACATAGTGTATAAAATTTTCATATAAATGCATTGAATAGTTTATATTAGAATCATTGTCCCCTTGCTATGACAATCCTTATATCTCATAACATTCTTGTAAACAAAGAATTTTTATTGAGTTAGAATTTGGATGGGTCTCTTATCCAAATGGTGTGAGGTATAATTTGGGACTTCACATCATATATTACCCCTTGAATTTTTCAAGGTCATTTCCCCTTGTCAACGAGATCCTATAAGATCACCCAACGCATTATAAAAGTGGCTTACAAGTTGGATCTTTCAACCCACTACAATATTCATCTAGCCTTTCATGTGTCTTTTCTAGTGAATGCTATGGGATTGAAGTGCAAGGTGCACACCAACATATCTTAACTTGATGAATAAGGCTCCATTTAGTTCTATCCATAAACAATATTGGATAAAGATCACCAATTGCAACAACAAATGGTTTGATAAGTACTAATCTAGTGGAAATATATGCAACCCAAATATGCCACATAAGAACCAACAATTATTCTACAACAATTTACTCATATCAGCCTTGAGGACAACATTTATTTTAAAGGTGGAGTATGTTAAGGTCCTATGCTGACCTCCCTATTTTAGGATACCTACTAGAAGTTCTTCAATTGATGTATATTTGAGTAAGGCCCATCAGATATTAGTGGATAGTTATTTAATATAAATGGGTCAAATTTAAAAGTCACACTAGTTAGTTTGTAATCCATTAATCATAGGACCATAAGTAGCTAGGGTTTTGTTATCATGAATCTTTTAAAGAGAATAAGAGGCTATGGTATGTTTTGTGGATTATTGTTGTATTTGGAGCTTTGCTAATTGAAAGGCGACCCCATCATAAGAGGCAAGTGAACATTTATTTTTTTCTTCCGATTGATCATAATACAAGGGTATATTTCACATATTTAATCTTATTTATATCTTATATTTGTTTTTTGGAATTATATTCTTTGTATACTTTATTTGTATTCAAGTTTCATAATTAATTAACACTACAACTATTCACTAGTTTTTTGAAGATTTCCCTTACTACTAGAAATTTTAAGCTTCCACATAAAGGAAATAAAATATCATTAGAGTTTCTTCTTATAAGATCCTTCAAAATTCAAAAGTTTGATTAATTTTGAAATTAATAGAGAGTTAGGAAAATGAACTCATAGTCATCACCAAGGATGGTGTTCACTTTTGGTTCTTCATTTTGGAGATCCTTATTCAAATATTCATTGTGAATAAGAGGATGGGTTTTGGTTAGTGCCTTCCTAGACCGAAGATGAATATATTGGAATTTTAGGGAAGAGATAGAATAGGTAGCGTAGGTGGAAATTCCATCAACCTGTGCTAGTTGGGATGCCCTCCCATTATTAGGGTTAAGAATGGTTTGTACAAGTAATTGTGGACAAAGAGGGGTTGATGTGGCTGCCTACACTTGTTAAAGGGGTGGAAGCTACATGGGTGTCTATATAACAACTTCTTGAGGGCCTACATAAGTAGGGTTTCTCCATCCCTATTGCCAAATCTAGTTTGGGGGAATAATAATCATCCATGGTTGTGCTGGTAGAAACCATGGATAAGAAGCATATTGCATTAGAGTTATTGCAAGATGAATTATAAATTTGAGACTGGTATTGAATCATATCTTGGGGTTTAAACTACCATGGTATTTTTTGAGACAAAAAAATAGTTGTTCTTGTTCTTTTGCTTCTTAATAAATAGCTTTCAAACTAGGATAAGATGGGAAACTATTTGTGGCATGTCCTTTGCTCCATATGGCACAGACCTAAATATGATCTAAGGGAAATTCCTTCATTGGATGTTTTCTTATGCATTTCAGGCAGAGAACAGAAAGGAATAATTCTATTTCTTCTCTCTTCTTTTTCATATATAGTGTGTCTAGTTGGTATCTCAAAGAAATAAATTTATTAGCCTTGAAGTCTTCAAGCATGTTCCCTATCTCCAATCTTGCCACTCCATTATTAGCAACCTTGCCAGTTCTTGTTAATATGTCTATAGATTCTTTACTAGCCTTCGAAGTTCCCTTCAAATATTTCTGACATATTTCTATAATGGAATCATAAAGACGCTAAGAGACATATCCACCTCTATTCATATTAAGTATCTCGTTACAAGCACCTTGAATTATTGTTAGTAACAAGAGACACATTGTCCTAGGAGATATATTTTTTTATCATGTTCTGTGAATATTGTAGTTGGAAATTTCAACATAGTCTTAGCGACTCTGCTTGTTTTGGGTCATTCATAAGACATCTTCCCTTCTTTCCTTATCCTTAGAATAATGTTGGTATTTTTCAAGGGATTTCTTCTTCATTTGGTCCCACGCGTGGATGCTAGCTTTACCAAGGCTCATGAACTAGCGCAATGCTACATTCTTAAGAATGGTTCTTAGAATTTGCCATGTAGTCATAACTTCAATGAGTGCATCAAACTAGAAATAGAGGTATCAATATCTTCCTTTGAAATAATGTGGAAGTTGGATAGAGCTAATTGAGGAAATTTTTTCATCTGTTTCTTCATCTAACTCAAGGATGGGGAATTTGAAGGTGGTTTCTTCCTCCTTGATTTTGTGGGCCATATCTACTTGAGGCTTGAATTCCTCCTTCAAAGGTTCCTAGAAGAATATGGAAAATCCATCTCCTCAGAGTGGAACTGCTCACTAATTTTATTTTTAGAAAACAAAGCTTTTGTTGGTGCAAAAGGTGAATCTTGTGCGACCTTATGCTTCTAACAAGAAACTTTAGGCTTCTTTTTAGTAAGAGAGATTGCTATTAGAGTCAACTAATTTTGTTGGTCATGCCCCTTCTTGTGTTGAGAATGTCTTACAATGATATTTTTCTAGGGGTATTTGGTAAATATACCTTGTTGGTCTCTAGTTTTGGAAATTGAAATATAAAAAATACATTCTATTTAAGGTAAATTACTTGTAAAAGAAAATGAAATGTAGTTAATATAGTGAAAATGAAATCCTTTACTGAAAAAAGAAATCAAAGATAGAAATGAGATAATTGATTGTATTATTAATAGTTTCCTAACAACAATGCCAAAAATGATATGCCTCTCAATTACCTTTCTAAATGAGCAAAAAGACAACCAAAACACTGTACATTTAATTGGCAATCTAAGGTTCATATGGAACTTGCGGACTATTGTGCATCATCTATGTAGTATGATTTGAATTTGTATTAACCTAAATCAGTGTCAGAAGATAATATATTAGGATGCTTTCACAAGTCACTAGGAGAAATCTAATTGCAATCCAATCCACACTTGTAGGAATGTAAAGAGCACACTTTATAGGGAAGTAAATGTCACACTTGTAGGAAATTAAATCGCAGTTGTATGAAAGTAAATCACATAGGCATCTAATTTAACTTGTTCTAGTTATTAAGGTGATCTTGGTTACTATAACAAAAGTGTAGTTGCACATGAAATATGATGCAATAAATCTCAAACCATCAAGCCATGCAAGCTCGTAAAGGAAATAAGACTAGAATTCAAATATTGTAAGCATAAATCAATCAAAAATAGATTAATTGAAAATTTGGAAAGAAACAGAGTATTCTAGTTTTAGTGTGGAGTTGCAATAGTAAATTAAGTCACAAAATGTTGGGTAAAGTAAAAAATTAGTCTGTAATTAATTTTAATGTTAATGAAAAAATTATAGCAATAAATCTATGCTATGAAGTTGCACCAATATAAATTATTAGAGTTGCAACAATAAACCTATATTACATAATTACAACAATATAAATTATCAGAGTTTTAGCAACATGAAATGTTATAGTTATAGCAGTAAAAATTTAAAGTTGTAGTAACTAGAGTGGCAACAATCGAACTTTAGAGTTGCAGCAAACAAAATATCGAAGTTACAACAATCAATTTTAAGAGTTGCAACAAAGGAAATATCAATCACAACTAAATACTGATTAAAGGAATTGTTGGAAGTAAAAGAAATATATAAAACATACTATATCTAATCTATAAAATATATATAATACCTAGCTAAGGTGGGGGCCCTTAGATGAGGCATTGGTTTACAAAAGTAGTTAGGAACTAGGTACTTAGGACACCATTGATTGAGTTGGAATGATAAGGAATTTTATATTGTATGAACTTGGAATTACAATAAGAAATTTGTTCTAATTAATCAAATAGCTCAATTTATAATCCTCATTACTCAAATAGAGAATAAGTTTCATACATAATGTGATTTATCTAATTTAATCGGAGAAATTGACAAAAAATTGTGAGAATAAAGTTGTTCCATCCTATTACATTGTCTTTCCAAAAGTTAACAAAAATGGGGTACATTCTGACTTAATTAGCTATATGAAAAATGTAAGTTGAGTCATCCATCCTTTCCTAAGGGCATATTTACCTTTGTCATTGTGTGTGAGGAATTTGTTATTTCCTGCTTGATCAGTCCATATATGACATTTGTTCCATTGACCAATGCACTATTACAACTAGCGTGGAGTCACATCATCCTTCCTCTGAGTTGCGCAACAATATTGAGAAAGTTGCAACAATGACTGTGTGGTGTGAGTTACAACAATGGTGAGAGTCACAAGAAGTAAGAGTTGCAACATCAAAGAGGTGATAGTCATAACAATAGGGACTTGAGAGTTGGAGCAACAAATATATATGACCTATAACAACAGTGAGTTGTAGAAATGGTGGTAACACGCTAAAGTTGCAGCACAGTAGGAAACAACTCAAAGTTGTAACAACTATAATAAAGCAGAGAGTTTCAACAACTCATACTCGAGAGTTGCAGCTCTTGTGTTCCACAGAGAGTTGCAACACATGTTGAGATAATTGCAACGCTCATGCTCAGAAGGTAATTATTGAGCTTTGTTCCTAAATACCATTGCTAGCATAGAAATACAATAATCTCCTGAAAATGCGTAATAATAAGTATTGAAATGACATATTAAGGGGATAATTATACTTTGACCAAAAATTCACTATATGGATGAAAACGGTATCAGAAAGAGATGGAAACGTGAAAAATATATACAAAAACGTATTGGATTGGTGTTGAAAATATGTCAATTTGAGCACCCATCACAATTTTAGATGATGGTTTGTGGTAAAGGGTATATCTTACCATTAAGATCATGAACCCTATCATATATGGTTCTAGTATCTATTAGCTATCTTATTTTGTATTTTGCATCAACATTCCACCTATAGTAGACGTGAATCGATATCTATGTAATACATTTTGATTAAAGACTTAATGAAAAAACCATAGTTTATGGTTCTAATTCCTCATATGTTTGTCATTTTATCATTATTGATGTACTATTAGTTGTATGATTGAATTTGTACCATCATCATGTAAAATTATAATTTTTTTAGTTTTAAATTATAATGAGTTCTGAATCTTTGTCTATATTTCATTTTTGTAAGTGTGATAATTCACTAATTATATATCTATACATAAAATTTGTGCTTTGTGTCCTTTTTTCTAGGTTCACCATTTCCCATCTTGAAAACTCATATTTATGTGTCTCGTGTCATCATGTTAGGTGAGTTAGGTCTAGATCAAACTCATGTTTTCACATTGAGATTATTGGAAGGAATTCTTTGGGTGCAATTTGATTGTTCAATGTTTTTTCCATTTTCATTAGAATCAAGTCATACAATTATGGAAATATTGTAATTATTCATTGTTTAAATTTCATTTTTGAATGCATAAATGGATTCAACACCTTGTGAAACCCCTATAACACTTAAATTATTCAAATTCCACAATTCAAATATGTGATTCCAAAAAAAACTTTCTAGATTCTAGGCAAAATTAATCCCAAAAAGAGAAAAAAAAGATAAAATGTTTAAACTATGCTCATGTTCCTTCATCTTCACATTGTTCATTCTCTCACTTCTCTAAACTTCTTAGCCTTCATGTCTCCAAATTCCTAAAATGTGTTAGGCTCTCATGCATTAACATGATTGGTTAATGTCCTTTTGAATCTCACTGATCAAATTTTGTGATATTTTCACAATAAAACATTTTCTTTATGACGTCCTTTGTGTTCTCGTCATTATATGAACATGGTCAAGGATTTCAATGTTTCTCTTTAATTCTTATAGGAATTATCAATTTTCTTGATATAGTTTCTTTCTTTACTGCGATGAACTTTGAGAAAATTTTCACTTTTCCTCTTTCATTTTTACAACAAAATGATTTTTTGCAATATGTGATTTAAAAAATCTTTACAATAAATTTGAGATTTTTTGAGGAACTCAGCTCAGAGTTTGCTTTCCCAACTAGTTTTTGAAAGCCTTAATCCATGCCCTTACATGCCTCTCATTCATTTATAGAGGTTTTACTTTTGTGAGAATCATTATGAAGGTGCCTACATGCCTTCATTTCAAGGTTTGAAGTGGATCTTAATTTGAGAGAGATGGTAGTGCTCTATAGCTTTGTATTTAATTTTAAAAGTAATGTGTAATGGAAATGGTTGTCAAAATATTCCAATTCATAAAGGCATAGAGGTGACCAGAAAAGGTACGAATTATAATAATCAATACTCCCCCAAAAATTATAGGAAATCAACATGAGTGGAAATGAATTTCATGGGTATAATTACCCAAATTAAATGTTGTAATCATAATAATGTCCAAAGTAGAACTAACTAGTGAAGAGATGTTTTCAGGAGATGGAAATAGAGACCCTACAACTCTTACAAGAAGCTAACAATTAGCCTTTCATATACTCGTTTGAATTAAACCTCCAAAGTTTATATGATTTTTTATGTGTTTTCTAGTAAATACAAAGTAATATGATGATGTTACCAAAGTTAAAAATGATTCACCAATATGTGTATAGTGTTAGCTCAATCTATAAATTTATCTGATAGAGTATAACAACTTCTATTTATTTTTTCATAACCATGTTCAGGATATGATCAAGTGAAACTAGACAATAATCCTAATTTCTAAGTTTCACATTGCTATACAAATTATTTTCTACTATTTTAACTGAAATAGTTTCAAACAAATTATAACAATTGAAAACCATAGTGAACCTCATAGAACAATATAAACTCACATGATACACATTGAAAGGAGTACATAAAATACCAATAGTTTGCAAATATGGATCTAATGATGGAGGATCAATTCTCCATGTTGTGTTTTATCCATGGTTTCATAGGGAAATTTTTAATAACCCACCCAACCTAATTAGTGAAGAGATTTTTTCCACAAATTGTGTTTAACATTTTTTTTACAAAATATATTAGTAGTATATGTAATTAACAACTTATGCTAAAGAATCTAGAAATTGAGGTAAGCTTGATTACTATGAATCAATAAAAAAATAATATTTTCTCTATATTATAAGAGGGTTAATTCCATGATCTCCCGACTATAAAATATTTCATTTTTGTATCCAATAAAAATTGAGCTAAGTCTCAAGATTTATTAAATAAGCACCATATATAAACAACAATATTCACTATTAGTATTTCGTTAGTGGTTGTGGTATTTAAAAATCAAATTTATTTTGTAATAAATAATTTTTTAATGATTATTTTTATGTGAATGAAACATGGCATAATGTTTAATTGGTTGTGTGATGATTAGATGCTTACTTATTTAACCTTTCCTCTTTCCTTTATTTGTTGTATGTATGCATGTATGTATGTAAATAATAACATGACTAATATTAACAAGAATAATAATAGTTGGATACCTCTATCATTTGGTGTCTTCAATAGCTATTATGACTATAACATTTCTTTTCCTCCTATCCTATATTAGTTGTGGTGTCTTTTCCTTTATGACTATAACATCTTTTTTCCTCCTATCCTATATTTATTGTGAGTGTTGGTGGAGTTTGTACATGTTGTTTGATTAATATTGGCATGTTGTGATTTAAGTTTTAGGGGTGGGAATCTGCTTAATATGCAACACAAATAATTATTGTTGGGAGTGTCTCTTGATGTTTGTATGCTAGTATTGGCTTGTGGTTTGTTGGCACTAGGTTAAAAGAAATAATCAACAAACATATCATCATATAAAAATCATAAATTCCATGATATTTTTATTAAAGATCTTATCCATAGAGGCAATGGTCCTACTAAGAACAAAATTTCCATGCTATGAAGAAAATACATATTTTCTTGAATTTTTATATAAACAATTAGTGAATTTATTATAGATCTTACCTCCTCATATATCATTTTTCACTAAGGAAATTATTTCCACTTATGAATGTGGGATAAACCACTTTTAACCAAGTGATCATGAATATAACCTAAAGCCATAAATTAACTTTATTAGAAATGTAGGCCTTATATCCTAACACTCCATGTTAAGTGTCAAAATACTAAAAAAAACATAATGACTTAAAAAAAACACATATCCGTTGAACAAAAAAATAATATAAGTAATTAGAACCAAAAATTCTTCAAAAGATTCTTCTTTTAAAACAATTCTATGACCAAGTAGAACTCCATCAAGTTGCCTCCAATCACTTGTAAAGGTGTATCTCTCAAGCTAAATTTTTGAGTTCCTAAGTTCTACCTCCTTGCACTTCTACAATATGAATCTCTCAAATTAAAGTATTGTAAAACAATCCACATGCAAGTCTTATAATGTATTATTGGATAAAATCCAAATCCCTCATTAGGATTTTGAGGCATGTAAGTCTCATAACCTCATTATTGGACAAAATCTACATGCATGTATCAAAAAACCAATGAGGAATAATTCCCAATATTAACAAACTCTTGAAAATTTTGGGAAACTATCCATGCTGAATTATATTTACATTAGATATGGTCCCGTTTTCAAAGTGTGAGCTTCCTAGAATGTCTAGAATTCCCTTTCTTTAGTAAGATCATCATTGCTACTAATTTGGTGGATCTTGAATAATGACTACATTAGATACATGTGGTCTATTTTTTTCTTTTCCCTTGAGAAAATGATTGGATCAAAATCTACAGTTTCTTTCTATGTGACCCATTTTATTGCAATAGTATCATTCCTTCTCCCCCTTATCTTAAGCTATTATACTATGATTGTTTCTTGAGTATAATTCCATCTCAAGTTGAGAATCACCTTCATTCTCTCCTTCAATTTTTTTTTTTGCTAGCAACAATTCCTAGGTCTTCACACTCATAAAGACTCCATGGTACTCAAATTATTCAAGTTGCAATATTAGAAGCCTTGTATTCCAAAGGCTCGATACTCTTGATACAACTTTAGATTCATAGACTCTTCCCTACTCTACTATCATATTACAAAATGAGTTACAACACCAAATGATGCAAGCATAGTTACATAACTAAGCTCAAAAGAAGACTCCACACACATACACACACACATGGGGAAATTTATATTAATAAAAGAGGTTGTAGCAAAAGCTCATAGTAGAGAGATACAAAATAGGCTTCTCGCCATAGTTGTAAGATTTAAAGGAGCCACCAATTTTGCTTGGAAAGGACCATTTATAAAGCAAAGTTAAAACTCTAGATAGCTTCCAAATGATTTTAAACTGAAAGTTCTAAATATTAAATGATATTTATAGATGTCAAAAGAATACAAAATTAATATAACATGTTTGGACATTCTTTATAAGGGAGGAAAGGTTTCCATTGCAACTTTTCATTCATTAGCTACATCCCTAGTGCTTACTAGTTGATGGTGAATGGGGGAATTCTTTCATTGTGCACAATATTGAGTATTTGTCTTAAGTATTAGTTAAGCTTCATGTGTGATAGATGGAGATGCCATGGAATGTGATTCTTGTAGATGCTTTGAACTATCCCATTCTAGTGATGACATAACTCTTAAATAGTTGATTCTGGTGAAACTAATATATTCTTTTTTCTAGAGAAATATACCCATAATCATTTACACCTTGAGATTAAAAACTTGTTCTTTTTGACCCAATTTTTCAACAGAGGATCGAAAGGAAATATCTAGCCTTTTTTACATAATCCTCATTCCTTGGGAGAACCACGTTTCTTGAAGCTCCTTGTAATCCATCTACTTTAGATAATGGGTCATAGGTTGAATATGTCAAAATTCAAGAGGAAGAGGCATAAACCACTTGAAAAGAACATAATGCACAATGTCTAGGACATTTCCACAAGAACCAACATCCAAACCATTCCCAAAAGCTAATTCCTAGATAAAAGTACCCAATTCAAGAATGGAATGCAAAACTACTGAAATTTTGTCTTCTTCAAAGATCGAATTCCAAGCCTAGTTTCTTGATATGATTCAAATGGATTTGCTAGAGGAAGGATCATATTAGGGTGCTAGAGTCCTTTATGCCCTAGCATTGCAATTCTAGATGGAGACAAACAAATAATTATTCTTGTTGCACCAATTGTTGTATACATTATCCCTCCATGATGGGAATTTACCAAAGCAAGGCATTCATTAGAATTCGAGGGAGCCTACATAAGTGTGTAGCAATATTGACAAAAGTCTTATCAACATTATCCCTACTACATGGACACATGTTGACATGAACACAATCATTTTCCATAACGATTCTTTATTGAGTGGGCTGAGTTCATATTAAGGGATGGGTTGAACATACTCTCTTTTGTTTATAATTAAAGTCTCACCTTTTTACCTAATTACAAAATTAGCTTTTGAATTGACCATGGAATTGTGCTCCAAAAGAACATGAAACCATTCCATTGTTTCAAATGTGTAATGTGTGCATCTTATCCTTTCTAAGATGGAGCTAGAAAAAATTGAATGGAAGAGAGTTCAAAAACATGCGGTTATGAGCATGCTTGAGTCTCCAATCAGAATTAGTTTTCTAATACGTAAACATGTGGCTAGATTTAGTCCTTGGAATAAAGCCTAAGTTTCTGCCATATTGATGGTCATGACTCCAAGATTTCATGTGTAGGTATAAATTATTGTCCTCACAAAAGTATAAATAGCCCCTTCCAAACCTTTCACATTATACGATATTATCAATAAATAAGTGATGCATTTATTAGAATGGAGTTTACCTCTTTATATATCATTGTTCACTAAGTAAATCATTTCCACTTACGAGTGTGAGATAAACTACTTTACAAAACAAATTAAAGTATACATAGCCCAAGTCTTAAAGTAACGTTGTTACACATGCAAACCTTCTATCTTAACACTATGTCCTTCTATCTATGTGAATGAGTATTTAGGAATAATAATAAGAATTGTTAGAAATCCATATCATGTTATTTCTTGAAATAACTTTTATGATTACAAAATATTTTCCCCTCCTATTTTCATTGCTTATAGGGGTTGGTTCACGACATCATGTAACTTCAAATATATCATGAATATTAAGCCCAAAAAAATATTTACAAAATTGTAATTTCTTTAATAACATAATGATGAGTTGATGACTTTATATGAATTACGTCTTATTACTCAGCCTTCTCTTACTTTATAAATAGATAGAGCTTCAATGAATTTAATGATTAAGAATATGTGCTTTCTTTTTGAGGTCAATAATTCAAATACAAAATAGGGTAGAGAATGTACACATTTGAAAACTTTAGTCGTCAATTTGTTTGAGAAAGAAATTCCATTATCCCACAAACAAAGGAATCTAATACACCATTTGTTTTCTAGCCTTGAGTATGAATTTTAAGTTAGATTATCATTATTATTATGAGGAACATAAATAATTAATAACAATATATTTAACATTGATAAAACATTATAAATGAGTAATCTTTTTTCTTTTTCTTTTTTAATTCAACTTAATTGTACATTAGCATAAACTCTATAATTCCTAGATCTATCAAGTGTCAAAAGAGATTCAAGTCCCTTGATGTGACTTTTTTTTTTAACAAAAACATGAAAAAAAGAATTGCACTTTAAGATATTTAAATCACTTTGAGCGCTTTGATAGATTTCAATATATATATATATTATAATATATATATATATATAAATATATATATATATATATATAGATAAACTCCATGTTAAACAAGTAAGGAACATTACACACCAAAAATTCATCTTGAGCAACACACTAATAAAAATGTTTAACTATAAATTTTTATTTTATTTTTCATTGACTATATATAATTTATACATAATCTCTCTCTATATAGATATTTATGTTTTTTTTGTTATTAATATATTTTAAAAATGTTACAAGTCAACTCTATATTAAGCATGGATGGAATTACAAATCTCTCTTGTGCTGTGAATTAGAAAGCACTTATCAATGGAAAGATTTACACATTTTCTTCATCTTGAACAACATATTAATAATCTATTTTTATAATCCAACAAAAAACATTTTCATTTGCTTTATATAAGATGCACATGATCTTTCTCTTTAGATAGATATTTACATTGATTTTTTCTGTTATTAATATTTATTTTAAATGTTACATATCATTTACATATTAAGTATTGAAGGAATTGCAAATCTCCCCCATACATTTATTAATAGAGTAAACACACACTTTCTCTCCATTCGGAATTACAAATCTCCCTCATATTTGAATGAGAAAGCACTTATTAATGGAATAAACACACTCTCTCTATGTATCTATATATATTTGATGTTAAAAACAAGTATAGATGAAATTAAAAGTTTTTTTGTGCTGAATAAAGAGTTGACACATCCATATATATAGATATAGTTAATAAGAAACAATGTTGATTGGGACACAATGAATTATTTACCATTTGAAATGAAGATCTCATTGTGAATCTCCCTCATTGTGAATCATTTTGAGAATTTGCTATGAAAGTTTTAAAACCCTTTTTTTCATTTTTTTTCAATAAAAATTTAGTAACTTTAGTTATGAAAAATAAAATTTAAAAGAGTTATTTATTTTTTTAATACTTTTCCATACTTAATTATTTGAAATTTACCATGATTTAATTCTTAAACTAGTTTTTTTAAGTCTATATTAATATTCAAGTTACTTATTAAATATTAAATGTTATGCTAAAAACATGATCCTTCAATCATCTGGTTATAATCAAATAACAATCATTATAATACAAAATAATTCATTAATGTCATGCATATTAATATTAATTAAAGAAAATTAATTTATTATGAAATATTAATTAAATTAATAAATAAATTTTAATTAAACTTATTATAAATTAATTAAATAAATATTAATTTAATTAATATTATTAAAATTATTTATTATTAATAATAAATCATTAATTAATTAATAATATTCTACACTCCTAAAAAAACTTATGTGTTTCAAAAAAATTATCTCTTTACCCATTAATAGACCTGGAATGGAAATTAGAAAATCCAATTTATTATCTTTAAATATTATATATAAAAATAATATTCTGCTACTAAATTATAAAACATATATTTACACCATAAACTTTTAATTTAAAATAATTACATATAAATATATGTATTTGATATCATTTTCATTTAATTTAAAAAAACAAATTATAGGAGATGCTTCCCTCGTTCTTCCTCACCATTTTAAAATATTAATATTAATGGTGAATAATAAATAAAAAAAAGGTCATATAGATCAACATTGTATAGTCATGTTATAAACATCATTATAAGGAGGGGAGAAGGTATTTTGTAAATGGATATACACAAATATTAAAGTTTATATTCAATTTAGAGCAGCGTTGTCGCTTTGGCCGAGTGGTTAAGGCGTGTGCCTGCTAAGTACATGGGGTTTCCCCGCGAGAGTTCGAATCTCTCAAGCGACGATATCTTCAATTGATTCACACATTTTCCTGCACTTTGTATTAAATATATGTTTCAATTGTTCATATTGGTTGGGGCCATGGTATATTTCCTACTTTGAGGATTTAACCATGTAAAACGTCGGTGTATTAGTATTTGATCTTGTATGTGAGTAGTTGGTTAAGGTGTTTGACTTGTGTGGACATACCTTGTTTGGTTGAACAAGCTCATACGAAGACTTATTCTTTTTTGATCAAATATCATAATATTGATATTGTGTTGTTGAATACATTAAAGATTTCTAGGTTCTTATTTTTATGTGCATTTATAGGCTAAGCAAACTATTTCATTGCATCTAGAGCATTATTTTTAGTTGAAAACACTTATTGTTTCAATTGAAAAGGTTCTCATTTTTTTGAAGATATGACCATTTTTGTCAATTTGGAGGTATAAAGTTTCATTATGCTTTTAATTGTTATATGTGCTAATATTTCAATTTTGTTTTTTAGCTTGTGCCATTTCTAATCTACATATGTTGTTGGCATCGGTTTTGTACTATCCTAGAAAATAAAAAACAAATGCGATTTTTTTCGACTTTTCTACTTATGCTCTTTGTTTTTTTTTTTTGTAAATTAGGCTACTTCTATTATTGTACAAAAAAGCTACAAAAAGTTACAACGAGGCATGCCTCAGATTTCACCATACAGAGATGGATTTTGCACATTGAGACACATATCCAGAGAGACATTTGTCACCAACCAAGTCTGGAAGACCAACAGACTGCTCAAAAACTCTAACTAGTCGAAAGATAATCCTAGTGACCCAGACATTTTCCCAATTACAGACTCAAAAAACCATATCCCCAGACTATTACTTCGGACTAAATAGCCGCAGACAAAAGCGCACTTAAGAACCGTGATTATCAAGCAAGGAGCTGAGCATAGCTTCAGCTTTACAAGGAAAAATTGCGCTGTGAAAACAGAGAACATGACAAACCACACGAACAAAATTACAGTGCCATACCCGCCACCCAAGAGTCCTGGAAACTGGCTCAGTCATCCACGGAGGTGGATGGCTGCTCTTCCACCACCCTGCAGCCATATTGGTCCGGCTCGCTTGAGTCAGTCTAGGGCGCGTCATCTTCGGCTGGAGCACTTGGACCCGCCACGGCACCCGCTGTTGTCTCCGGCAAATTTCGCTGACCCAGAACCGGAGCAGGAGGCTGAACTGATTGACATAGGCTTTGCGCAGGAGGCAGATCTTGTTGACCCATGACTGGAGCAGGAGGCCTATGCTCCTCTACAACTTGCGAAGGGACAGCACGTTCGCACTTCTCAATTTTAACAAAGACATAATAGGAATCGGAATCCAGAAGGCACGGGAAGCAGAACCGAGTTGTGGGATGAGAGATGTGCTCGCAGACAGAGGCACGAGCCCGCCCACGACCTCTCCCTCGGCCTTGCCGCGCGCTACGTGAGTCATCTGACGAAGAATCGGAGGAGCGATGCGGGTTGGCTCTACCTCTGGCTCCTCCCCGAGACCCACCTCTGTGGCTGCTAAGGCGAAGCCTTTCCCTTGGCATTGCGGACAGGTATTGACTAAGAGATGGCGCGGGGAGCTGTGGCCTGACTGAAATTGGCAAAGCGGAGGTACAGAAGGCGGGATGACACTAGAAGACACAGGAGCAGAAGGAGAATGCGCAAATTGCACGGGAAAATCATCAATATGGACCAGGGCTACCAGAATCACAAGCCAAGGTGTGAACCTCCAACGGCATCGATAGGAGAGCCCCGGAGCGAGGGAGAGATGAACACAATTAACGGGAGACTCCTCAGAAGGAACCAGCTCGGTCAGAAGCGCAGGCCGAGGCCTGTGCCTGTTAGACCCTCTGCGGCGTCCACAGTTCTGCAAACCACAAAACAGAGTAACCCAAAGCCGAACGATAACCAAAACAACAGAAATGAAATGCTTTACCATCCCCGTCACGCTGTAAATATACTGTGCCCGCAATCCGCGCCATGTGTGAACCAATACCCTGCAGCTGCCTCCCGGAAGCCGAAGTTACAGAGCGTGCGCGAAGCAGAATACCAAGGGCGGCTTGCTTGCTATGAATTACACTACCAGGATTCAATATGAAGCGATAGGGGTGGCAGGCCTTTAATGGTTCTGTACAGGTGGCGGGACTGGGCTGCCACTTGCCCAGTGGGAAGCCCGCCCCCATACCTCCCTTAATTGCTATCACCCGCAGCCGGGATACTTATGCTCTTTGTTATGTGTGTGTGTGTGTTTTTTTTTTAAATCAACAAATCAAAAACAAAGAGGAAACATCCATTTGCTAAATATAACTAAGATATGACCTCAATATTGTTAATTTTGATATTTTTTTTCTTCAAAAATTTATTTATTTTTATATATGGATATGTTGGTTCTATTTTGCATGTAAAAACAACGATTTGTAAGTTCAACATGTACTTCAAGGTAAATAATTCAAAAAACGAGAAAAGAATAAGAAAGAAAGAAAAAAACCTCTCCTTCATCATATTTCAAATATGTTTTGTATTAAATTACTTGTTTACAAGTTATTATTAAATAAGAAGCATGACTTCAAGTATTTTTTGAAATTTATTTTTGAAAAAGTATATATAACTTCGATTTATTACATAATTTTATTTAAAGTGCATTTTACTTAAATTATAAACATGACTCACTATACCCCACAATGGATGCCCAACATAAACAGAGTAATTTTATGGCTCGCCAACAAAGGAGAAGGTGGGAGGGGATGATGCCCTCCACCTGGCACATAACTGTCGATTTCGTTAAAAACCCTTGCCAACATTCCTCACCACACGACCTTGAGCATTCAACGGGCTTGTAGAGTGAACGCAACCATGATAATTCATTAGAGAGTCGAAAATTTATAGAGCCTTTGAGGTTCAATTCCATTATGGAGGATGCAAGGGTTGATTGGTGGAGAGACACATACATCAATGTCGAAATAGGGATTTTGAAGACCATGCAAAATGTTAAAGGTCAAGGACTTGACCATGCTGACAAGTCATTGTCTCTCTACTTGTTATTTAATCAGATGTTTCGCTTCCACCATTGATTGTTTCATGTTAATTTTATGAGCTTTATTGTTGCAAATTTCGCTTTTCTGTGTATTTTTCTTTTGTTGTGGGTCACCCTTTAATCATTTGCCTCACATGTAGGGAGTGTACTGCAAATGGAGGTGGGATTCCATTGTAGCACCTTTCTTCAGAAACTCTACTTTGGTTACTATTTAAACCCTTGCACCCTCTATGGCCTCGAATTTCTAGAGGCTCCTTTTCTCTCTCCTCATGTGTGCAGGCTTGAGTCTAGCCTCTTCGCCATTTCTTTGGCTCCCTTTCTCCTTGTGTTGTGTTTGGTTCCTAGTTTCGACTTAAATTATCCTAAAAGTAGCAGTCAGGAATAAATGTTTTATTTCATCCTCTTTCCTTTGTTAGCAATCATTGGTCAAGGTCAAGTCCTCATTCAGTTCTCCTCTCCGGGGTGTTTACACAGGGGTTCCACCCATTTAATCTCATTTGTTCCCACTCTTTTTGTTCGATTGTTTTCTTGTTTGTTGGTGGTGTATTCACCACAATATTTTCAAATATCTCTTGGTTGGATTTTCATTCTCAGTCAACTCAAGTTCATCATGGTATGATGTAAGGGAGTGACGAGCCTCCAAATTAGACATAAATTAAGGCCCATCTGACCATCCTCCAGCACATAAAGCCTCTCTTTTAGCATTAGATGACATATTTTTAGATTTAATATGTTCATTAGGAAGGTTTAGAGATAATTTCATATTATGTGCCTAATATCATTTATTTTTGTATAATATTGTGAGAATATTGGGTAGATTATGAAGACTTGGAGGATGAGATAATATAGGGACTTGCTCCCTACTACAGGATGGACCAAGATTGGATAATAAATGAACAAGATATTATGAAATTATTGAACGGATTCTAGAGCTCCAATGATTGAGAAAATCTAGGATTGTGTTCCTTGTCATTTAATTCAAATTCCTGGTGTTGGGAACTAGATCCACCTTTCGAGGGATTTTGGAGGGGAAAGTTGCCTCCTTTTAAGGAAAATGATTCCTCATCACTTTGTATAAGTATCAATTCGAATTTCCCTCTAGGGGCATGTATTTCTTAGTCTTCTTGTGGAGAAAACTTGTTATTTAGCAGCTCCACTTTCATTTCTAGTAGGGATGTACTTGGATTGATTTAAATAATGAAGTTTGGTGTCATTTTTAGCTTCTAAAGATTTGTCTCCTTCATAGGACTTTGAGTATACTTGGGCTTGGCCATCCTAGGAGCCTCAGAGCCCTGTTGTACAATTTATTTTTCTTCTTTTCACTTCTTATTCACATGCATATTTTATTCTTATTTTTCCTACTTCTACATTTAGTATTGATGTTTCCTTTGTTTTAGGTTACATTGGTTAAATTATTAAAGTGATTTTTTTGCAAGTTATTTATAGAGTTACAAGCATCATGTATCCTTAGAACAACTTCGAAAAGGCAAATTCATTATTGAGCTACTTGGATTGGTTTACTAGTTCACAAATCTAGAATTTCTGGAAGTCTCTTGCAACAACAAAGTAGTTTTCAAGTTGATTTCACTTCTATTGGTTCATAAAAACATTAAAGTTAATAACAAAATTTACCCCATAGAATTTTCACTTGATCAGGTTAGGCATTTGATAGGTTAACCAACTCAATAATTCTTGAATTTCTGGTTTTTAGAGTAGTAATTTTTTTCTATTTTTTAGCACATGTTAACATAGGTATTTTTGAGTGATTCCACTTGGAACGAAATCCTAGGAAATCCTAATTAATAATAAAAAAATCTCATCTCATTTTCATTTTATTTTCTTTGGAATTCGACAAGTTATCTCGAGGAGTAACAATCTTGTAGAAATCCTACGAATTTGTAGCAGCACTAGGTATCCTATAACATTGTCTAAATTCGGCTATATTTTCCTTAAAACATTGATTTTTGAATGTTGGGATGAATAATAACCTCCTGGCTTTGAATCCATGATTGAGGAAGATCAAAGACCACTTAGGACTTCCTTTTTTTCCACTGCAACACGTTCCAACAATTTAATAACGGTTAGTAGACAGGTCCATGAATTGAATGACATAGTGATGATTTCCATGGTTACTTTATGAAGCACCTAATGAACTCCGTTATAAGTTCTAATCTCTTTTGAATGCAATGATTGAGATTTGGTTCATGCTCTTTACTTTATGCAACTAGAATAGGTTTTTCTTTCCTTGTCTTTTGTTTCCTACAATAGGTTAAGGTTTCCATTTCTGTAATTAGTTTAGGTTAGATTTCATGATATTCACTTCATTGCATCATATCAACAAAATAAGGACACATTGTGTGCTTCACATATAGTTCCGACACCTCTTAAGTTTGGATGAACCTCGGGTTGATAATTTAAGTCGATAGCCTCACGAGTTGCAACATTCTTGTTGCAATACTAGGGCTCATCAGGGAGGTAGGCATCATCAAGGGCAATGAGAAGGGGTTGGATAATTCTACATCTCAGGTGAAAATAACTGCAGAGATCTCAAATGACATATATTATACTTACACTTTGTTTTCTGCTCAACAAGAGATTGAAAAAGGTGGAAAAGGAGGCTCAAGTCTAAAGAAGGTTCATGTCCAATGAGGAAGTATTGGCGCAAGTGGAGAAATTGATCCCCAATACTAGGAAAACGAGGAATCATAATACAAAATACATGCAGGATTCAAATATGTATCAATGGATTAAAATAATAATGGGATAGGTTCAGGTGGAGATACCAAAGGAGCAACAAGAAAGTCTCCTCTTCCTAGACAAGTCCAAAAAGTAAATGAGGAAGTTGAGCAAGAAAGTGACAAAGATGGCACAAGAATTGACTAATTTAGAATCAACATACTTCAAGGATGATACCAACCCACCTATCACCATACAAGTGGATTCACCCTCTAAATGATTAATCATGTTTTGTCATTTTGTCAATTTCTATGGTTCCTTTTTCTTCTTGATAATTGAAAATGACAGAGAAAGAAAAGACAAATCTAGTTATGTCAATATTATCATGTAGTTTTGTTTAAATTTCTCTTACATATTTAGACATTTCAAATGGACAAAGTCTATCATGAGGTGTGGTTGGTTTGGGTTTCCTAGTGGTAGACTAGTCTCATGCAAACGTTAGTAAGTAAAATTAATTGTAATATAATATGAAATTTTGCCTTCCTAGTTAATACAAAAAAAATGTGAATCATTATAAAATAAATTTAATGTTGTTGTCGTTTTTTTTCCAAGTTTTTATTTTCAAACATTATTGTAAAAGTGGTTTTCACTCATTTTATAAAAGTGAAACACTTCATATAACCAATCTATTTGTTAATATATATTCTATATATATATATATATATATATATATTATATATTATATATAAATACATATATATATAATATAAGATATATATAAATTTTAATATTTAGCAATCTCATTGTGTCAACCTCTATTTTCCACATGAAATTTTGGTTACCTTTTATGTCTTTCTTAAAATTGCATAATTTAGGAACACGTAATCCATCTTTAGTGTTATTTTTTTAAGGTGTTGACGATGTTGGATATCGCCAACATGCAGGGATCTCCCCGATGTGAGGTCCCAATTAGACCTCACATCGTTTGGTGTAGGAGTCCCATCCAGCTATATGGTCTGACCACCATTGCAAAGGTTTTAGAGATATGCCTTGGTTACAACACATACACAAGATATCACAAACACCTCTTTGGGGTAGAAAGCATGTAAACTTTTTGTTACACTGGATGTATAATGCACAATAAACTTCCATGGCTAGTAAAGGGAAACAAGCCTCTAGTTAGGGAAGTAATAGTACTATCCTAAGGTAGACCTGGGAGAGTAGAGAAAGGCTTGCTTATTTACCTGCAAATTAGTTCACAAGATAAAGTACAATCATGAAAACATAACAACACTCATTCATCAATATCCATATGGAAGGAACAAAATAGTTTGCTAGTGTTAGTATGTAATTACACCAACATATACCACAAACATAACAAGAATAGTCTTACCACATCCACGATAGATGCATGAAGACGTGTTGTCCCAAGGAGATTCTGATTATAAATGAAAGCTTCCAAGTACATTGTTACATAGGTGAAACCCTAGATCTAGTAGTCGAACATGAAGCCACAAATTGCTTCTCCAAAGAATGATTTATCTCCTATGCACTACAAGAGAAGCCAAGGAAAGACTCTAAGAATCCAAGCAACTTACTTGAGTGATGAGAATCTATTTATAACAAATGAAAATGACTTATGAGTTCCTCATGACTCTTCAACTTCTATAACCCGTGGGCTTCAGTACAACCTTTCACATTCTATATGTTCGGTGTGGAATCCCCCCAAGGCATGTTTTGGGGCTTAAAGCCAAAGTTTTGACCAAGAATATTGTAAAGACTCTGCGAATTGAGGGCGCGGAGCATGAAGTCATAATAGAGTCACCGGGTTATCTGCCCTTGTTTTTGTAATGTAATGTTGGTTTGAAAGATCTACCCATGGTCCGCGGACCATGGGATTGTATAAATAGAGCGAGGCTCTAAGTGTAGAAAATAGTTAATGGAATCTAAGAAGGATGAGTCTAAGAGATTGATGAAGCATTGAGTCGAAGTGTAAGTTGTGTCTTTGGGTCATAGAGTAGGAGAAGGCTTTGTAGCTGTGTGTGCAGAGGCCCAGTAGTCCACAATTGAGTGCGTGGACCCCTGCAGTTGAGTGCACAGGGCAGGTCGAGTCTGTAACCATTGGAAGCATTAATAAAGAGAAATTATATCATATTTATATGTACCTTTTCCTGCTTTATGTATTATTGGGTATGAATTGCAATTTTATTGTTTATTTGTTGTGCGAACTCATATGAATGTGTTGTATAAATAAATATAACATAAGGCATCCATTTACACGAAGATAACTAACTAGTGTAAGAAGATAAGTAAGATATTGGGTGTGACTTAGGGCAATAGTTCAATGCGCTACTCCAGTAGCTTAGAAGCCCCATAGCCCCTAGTTAGGGCTACGCAAAGGCGAATATATCAGGGCGTGAAGGCCGGGGAAGTGTGCGAAGCAACCTACGTGCAGGGACTAGCAATTGGACCGAATCAAGCCCTTAGACATCTCAAGGGTTTAGAAACCTGGTTCCAACACCCCCCCATACTACTTCGACTGAGACCTCAGACTGCGCTCCATGGACTATTTCCGAAAGGGCTAGTAGTATAGGGATTTGTTTGGCTAGTTAACTTTGAACCTGTATCACGCTCCAACAAGCCAACAAATGGTTCCGTTGCCGGGACCGGATCTGCATAGATATGTCTGATGTTATATCATTGGAATCCAACAAAGAAAGGAGTTGAAGATTGGTTGGATCGAAATATCCATGAGTTCATGGCATAGGAGAACAGGAATCTGTTATGTTTCTTAACCTGCAAAGTAATACCGAACAGAGAATATGCGAAGAAAATATACCCAGAACACAGAATAGCAATGATTTTATTACTCAGAGAGAAATGTTCACA
>APFE030098381.1:139157-180143 GCA_000404065.3 Pinus taeda
AATGGGGAATTTATCTTTGACTGTTAACTTTTTGAGGGCCCTGAAGTTGGGACACATCCGCCACTCCCCATCTTTCTTGAGGACCATGACCACTGGGGATGAATAAGGACTAATGCTGGGACGAATGACACCTGCTTCCAACAATTCCTTGATGATCTTTTCTATTTCATTCTTTTGAGTGAACGGATATTTGTATGGCCGCACATTTGGGGGTTGAGCCCCTGGAACCAAGGTGATGCTATGATCATGTTCCCCTCGCGAGGGTGGAAGCTCCTGAGGCTTGTCAAAGACCATTCGATGGGTATTTAAAAGCTGCTGCATCTTAGGATGAATTGGCAGAGGTCTGGTTTCGACTACCTGGATGGCATTAAATTGCGGTACTACTCCATGATGGCCCTTCTTTAACAATTTTTCCATCTGATGCGAGTTGATGACAGAGGGTGCTCCTGCCTGGAGGCCACGAAGGGTATGTGTGGAGTTGTTCTGCTTAAAACTCATATATAACTCCTGGAAATCCATTGTCATTGGCCCAAGGGTGTGGATCCATTCAGCACCTAGGACAATCTCGCATCCCCCCATGTGTATGGAAAACATGTGGGTTTTCAACTGGTAATCCCCCATTTGAATTTTGACATTTTCACAGCGGCCTTCACATTTCATTATGCCCCATCTGCAATTTGGACCTGGAAGTTAAAGACTGCCCGTACAAAACAATGCGCTGCTTCTGCGATTTTTTGATGGATGAAATTATGGGTACTTCCACTATCAATCAAGACTATTATTGGGCGGTGTTTAAGAAAACCCCTGATTTTGAGAGTTTGAGGGGAAGAGATTCCTGCCAACGCATTAAGCGAAATAACTGGGTCGTCAGATACAATTTCGTTTTGGTTGTCTTCTTCGATTGCCTCCTGTTCCTCAAGAGGTGGATCTTCCTCAGTGGAGTTGTAGTCAGTGGCATCTATTTGAAAAAACTTAGGCTCCTTGCATTTATGACCAGGGGAATATTTTTCATCATAGTAGTAACATAGTCCTTGCTTCCTTCTCTCGGCCATTTCCTGAGGCGATACCTTTTGGACCTTAAGTGTCTGAGTCGTGGTATGAGCTTGTGGGGAAATTGGGGCGGCTGTATTGGGCTGTTATGGCACGTTCCACCTTACGGGCTACCTGGCAAGCCTCCGTCCATGTAGGAGGGTGGTGGAGTAGAACTTGAGCTTTGATGGCTTCTTTAAGACCACTGATAAAACATTCCGTGTAGAATTCATTGGAGAGATGTTGAGTGTGGAAGGCTAAGGCTTCAAACGCGGTGATATATTCATCCACTGTACTCGTATGTCAGAGCTTAGTGAGACTGCCCAAAAAGGAGTCTCCCTGTTCAAAACGATCTCGAAGAGCTTTGGCAAATTGGACCCAACTCGAAAAAGGTGCATTGCGACGCTGATGCCATTCCGCCCATTGCCATCGTTGACTGTCCAAGTACATGGTCGCCACTTCAATCTTAGTCCAATCATCTTGGAGATGATTTAATTTGAAATACTGTTCCATTTGTGCTAGCCATGCGGACAGGTTAGAACCGTCAAATTTCTGCATATCCAACTTGGGAGGTCGCTGACTGAATGGGAGGTCTCTGTTGGGTGGTGGATGGGTGTGCCAGACGTGAGGAGAGTGGCTAGACTCAGCCTCATGGTGTACATGGTCATTATAGTGGTCCTCGAGAGCTGTCTCCTTGCCCTTATCGAATGCTTGCCGTACCATGCTAGATAGTTCATACCTGTTTCAAGTTTGTCTAGTCTTTCATTGGCCATTGCTTGAGCTCTAGTTTCTACCATACACCAACTTGCTGAAAAATTGGGACCACAAAAAAAAATTGTGAAGAAATTGACTGGTACCACCGTGCTCAGCTCGTTGTCCTGATGCTGATGGGATAGATCACAAATAAGTGCTTCGGAAGATCTCATTTTTTTTTTTTTTTTTTTGGAAAGCTCCTAACGGAGTTTTACTCCTTGATCAATACTGCAGTTGCCAAATCCTCAAAATGTCAATGCCGCCAAAAGTCCTACGAAAATTATAGCCAGGTACAGGAACCCTTCACAACTACTCTGATCTGGTGGATCTGAGAGATCTGAATCGTGGATCACTGCTGCTGCTAATCTGATAGAGCTGCGGGACTGATGTCTGCTGCTGCTGCACTCGCTGATCTGGAATAGATGATGTGTGATCCCCCGATAAAAAGGGAACTATGGTCTTGAGGAGTGTCAGGTGCTACATAAGGGTCTGACAATAGTACTCGGCCCAATGTTTCAGGGCTCTAACTAAGGAAGATCGACCGTACCCTTAGCCGTACAACCCGACTACCCTATCGTACGGGCGAGTAATCTCTCCAAGTGCTATTCTCGGTGTATTGTAGCCACAAGACGGCCGAAGGTTTATCTATGGCGAGGCTTCAAGGTAGCTATGGGGCTTCCTATATACCCAGAGGGTACGTGGAAGACAGTCCGTGCGTGGTTCTGTCTAATGCGCTACTACTCGAAGGGGTACCCACAGGGGTTACAAGGGAGTCCAACAGACGTGACCACCTCTTATATTTCCTGTGTGCATGCCTCCCCAAATTCGCAGGTTTATGCGCTTAACGACAGATCCCGTGGTTTAAAGACACCGGAACACGTCTCTAGCCAGAAAATTTTTTTTGCTAAAATTTGGAGATCCCACCAAGCCCTGGAACGTGCTCTGATACCACTTGTTATGCTTCTTAACCTGCAAAGTAATACCGAACAGAGAATATGTGAAGAAAAGATACCCAGAACACAGAATATGCGAAGAAAATATACCCAGAACACAGAATAGCAATGATTTTATTACTCAGAGAGAAATGTTCACAGGCCTCTTCGAGGGGGCAACCTCCAATAGAGCAGAGCTCGATTACAAAACAAGACACGATACTCCTCGCAGGGAGTCTCTATCCTTTATATATGACTCATACATGCAATACCACGGGCCAATACCGTGGGTTTTATTAATATCGTCTATCTAATACTACCGCCCATTTGCAACTAACTGTGGTCCTGTCATTAATTTTGGGTTAACCACTTACAAATATTAATATGGGCTTTATTGACTCTAGACTATGACGTGATCCCATGACATAAATAAGGGGGTTAGGTTGGGACCCTAACAGAATCCACGACTATCAAAAGAAGAGTGGTTAGACTGCTACCTGTACACAGAGATCCATGAAATTTTCTTCGCATCTTTCCCTTCTGAGCTATACGAGTGGATCACGAAGCTAACAAATAGCCAAGGAAGGTGCAAGCTTGACAGACCTATTGTGTGGACTCCAGAATTGGTGCGCAGATTGGAAGCATCGAAGGATAAGATCGCGCATGCTATTGACCACTGGCTCGATCGAATTATAGGAGGTTCATCATTGACTTTGCGGTAGATACTTCAGTCAACTATAACGAGGCAAAACGACGCTTCCTCAAAGGACCACGAGATAAGTACGTTGAGTCTTTGAACACTTGGATTAAAATGTTGCTGTATGAAAAGTGGTTTATGTGAATAAATTGACATTTGGGGCTACACGAAGTGGGAGAATTTACAGAAATGAAGGTAGTGCAGAACTAGAAACTAGCCCCTTGATTTCACCTCTGCAAGGGGACGGGGAAGACCTCGCGAAGGTCTCACCAAGAAGTTTGATAATTTTGATAAGGCAAAGGATTCCATGCATACCACCCCCACCCACACCACCGCTAGTTTCACCATCTTCACCCCCATCTTCGCCCATACCACCTCTGCCACCACCACGATCAATATGGAAAGCGTGATAAAGTTGCCAGTGTTCAAGCGAGTAGGAAATGAAGATCTGGACCAGTTTTGGTTCATGATAAGGGCTGTATGGGAAGCACAAGGAGTCATGGATGACAATATAAATAAGGCAACGTTGGTCAGCGCTCTGCAGGATCGCGCACTAACCTGGTACATTAAGCATTCTAATGAAAATATGAATGTGAGGATCGCATACATCCAAACTGCGTTGAACAGGGAATTTAGCAAGCTGAAGTTAGAGGCGTAGTCGATCATTAAGTTCAAGGAGATCATGATGCTACTAGGCGAGACCCCTTGGGAGTTGGATCAAAGACTAAAGTGCACAATTCGCAAAGCTAACATGACGTTGACGAATGGAAACCACCGCGAATGGTTTGTAGCATGCTTAACGCTGCATCTAAGGAACGCACTATCACAACAAAGGCTAACAACTCAGGCCAAGGTCTTGGAGATCACGATGAGACTGCACGAGACCCCGATACAGGATCCCAACCTGGAGTTTAGCAGATTCATGCGCAGTTGAAAAACTTGTTCCTTGAGATGTAGAGTCTGAAATAAGATAGGACAGCTCGCCTAGAAGTGCACGATGAAGTATTGGTGTGTTAAATGTAAGGGTCAGGGTAATGACAAGGACCACTATTTGGTGTTAACAAATTACCTCACGGGAGGAGGACCAATGGCATTGAGACCAGAGGCACAGGCAAGACCGAGCATAGTACCTGCATTGTGGTGCACGATTTGTCAAATAGGAGGAAATCATGCTATGGACAATTGCCATCTATTGCAGAAGTACACGAAGAATTCACAACAGTTGTTATGTAATTTCTGTAGATCAGTGGGAAATGATGAGTGCACCTATAGAAGCTATGAACTAATGATGGTTAGGACTCCCACCTATAGAGTGCAGGCCGAAACACGACACCTTGACCAAAATGCAGGGATGGCACGAACCAGATTTCAGGGGCATGGACGAGGCCAAGGTGGAGGAGGACCTTGAAGAGGTCGCAGATAGCTAATATGTTATAGTTACAGAGGGCCAAGACATTGTGCCCATGATTGTACAAATTTGACGTGTCCATCATACCCATATTGTACATTGTTTGATCATGAGAGGAGGATTTTCCTAAATTGATAGCAAGGCTACGCGACAAGGGAGCGCTCCAACCTCCCCCAACTCAGAACCTACAAATGATGAGGTCTGAGCCACGCGAGGAAGACTCTAATGTGAATATTATGCTTTGAAGTGGAATTACGACAGGGGATGACAGAGGTAAGCAGCTTGAAGAGAGTACTTGGGTTCGCAAGGCTTCAACGAAAGAACCATAGGTTGATTTGGAGCGCGCTAAGGAAACCTTCATGGAAGCTCAGAAGAGCTTCACTGATGCCTCCATTTCAGGAAGCAAAGACAGACCGAAGCCAGAAATGGACCCATCGATGCTCACGACGTTCCTGGAAACGTGCATGAAGCTGCTCCATGATAGGAAGGCTGTAAAGGGGCTGCAGGAAGTCACAAATAGATGCATTGGGACCATGCCAAGAGAACCACGCATAGTCCAAAAGATCAGAAAGCACGCGACGAGGATGGGAAGGGAGATGAGATTGACCATGCAGATTGGGGAATAGGAGATGGACCAAGTGATTCTGGACCTAGGATCAGATGTGAACGTTTTGCTGACGAAGAAATGGGAGCACATGGGACGGCCTACGCTGCAACGGTCTCCTAACCAACTACGAATGGTGAACCAACAAAATATCCTACCTATGGGAAGATTGCAGGGAATCACAGTGGATATCGAAGGAGCAAGCATGCTAGCAGATTTGAAAGTAATCGAGATTGTTGATGACAACAATCCCTACCCCGCGCTATTAGGAATTGATTGGACCACTGACATGAATGGGGTGATAAATCTGAAGAAGCGCAAGATGGTTTTTGAGAAAAAGTCTCTGCGCGTAGTTGTACCTTTGGACCCTGCAAAAGGATCATGCTACACAAAGCCAGTGCATGACTAAGAAAGTGATGATGACTTGGACTGCATCGACAAGATAACTGCGCGAGAGCAATACTGGGTAAATCTAACCATGGATGGACGAATCTCATGGGAGCATGAAAGCTCTTTCACATTAGATTCTGACAAGGAGATAGAATGATGGTAGAACCGGTTACATGAGGTAACCACGCTGAACTGTAACATGATGACGAGATCATTGTGCTGCGTATCAATAGAGGTAAGCGATTTGCCTATGTATGATGGGTTGAGCGAGGTAGATGACTCCCTGAATAGATTTTAAAGGGATGTGTTGGAACAACAACGTGTCGAAGCTTTGAAATGGGTACTGTGTGCTATGCCCGCGAGGTGGTGGGGCGCGCACCAAGAATGCTTCGGGGATTGGCGCGAATGCAGGGGGATGATGCACATACAGTTTGGGAATACTCAGATGTGATTAAAAGACAAGTATGATAGATGGGATGATCCGTGTGTGCACCTCGCCAAGTGGACAAAGGTCTATGGGGAAGAACCACAACCTGAGTGGGAGCACTTATTCTGTCATACCTTTGATATTATACCCATGAACTAGTATATAGAGACGGAGCTCTGCCATGGGAGTGATTGGGATATCTTGCACGAAGGGTTCCTGTTAACCTTTATGTTTGAGGATCATTGGTGGGATACTGTTGATGACACACTGCAAGCAGTACAATCAGCTATATTTAAAATAACCCAGTAGCCAATAGAATTGATTAGGCCTGAATGGACGACTCACTGAGCTACGCGCTGAAGTGTTATAATGTCAAAACTGAAGAAGATGATGAGGATCCACAGAAAGTTAACATTCCAAAAATTGAAGGCTATCGCGAGGTTCAAGGGCCACTGATTGAAGACCCTGACATAATTGTGCTAGTAGAAACAAAGTAGGTGAACATTGGTACGGAAGCCGAACCTAAGTACACAACGCTCGACGACTACTAGGATGACGCAATGGTGGTTGTTGAATTACTTCGTGAGTACCAGGACCTGTTCCCAACCAATATCACAGACTTGAAAGGAATCGTCAGAGATTTAGGAATGACGCAGATCACATTAAAGACTGATGCGAAACTAGTTAAGCAGAGGCCTTACGGCTTGAATCCAAAGTACAAGGAGAAGGTCTAAATAGAACTAGACAAGATTCTTGCAGCTGGAATCATTGAGTTGATGGAAGAATCCGATTGGGTAAGCCCTATGATAGTGTAGGAAAAGAAGCAGAAGGGAAAGATAAGAATATGCGTGGACCTTAAAAAATTGAATGATGCATGTGTGCATGACCCATGCCCAACTCCGTTCATAGATGAAGTATTGGAAAATGTTGGTGGACAAGAAGCTTGTTCTTCTACTAATGGGTTCTCAGGGTACCACCAGATAAAAATCATGTCGGAAGATAGGAGAAAGACCACCTTCACGATGGAGTGGGGCTACTTTCAATACATTGTTATTCCATTTGGATTGAAGAATGCGCTGACCATATTTTCGTGCATAGTTGTTACAGAATTAAAGGAATATATCCACAAGTTCCTCGAGCTTTATTTGGATGATTGGACTATATTTGGTTTGATAAAGCACCATGTAGCGAGCTTACGCTTGATGCTAGATACCTACCGATGACACCAAATCATGTTGAACCTTAAGAAGTGCACATTCCTCATTCCCTTTGGGAACTTGTTGAGACATGTGGTGTACCTGACTCGTTGGGTAGAAGCACAACTGACAAAAGATTGTACGCCTGCCATGGCTACGAAGTTTTTGTTCAAACATGTGTTGACTCGATTTGGATGTCTGAGGATATTGATGAGCTATCGCAGTACACATTTCCTGAACGAAACAATTAGTGCACTAACAGAGGAGTTTCAGGTATATCATCAGAAAAGCACACCGTATCACCCACAAGCCAATGGGATAGTAGAAGCATTCAAAAAATACTAAAGACTGCGCTAACCAAAGTCTGCAACGCACAGTGGAGTGATTGGGACCTGTGCATCCCTGTAGTATTATGGGCTTATAAGACAACGTGCAAAAAACTAACGGGACATACACCTTTCCGATTGGTCTATGGTGTGGAAGCTGTCATGCCAATGGAGTATATTGTGCCTAGTCTGCGCATCACACACTCACAGGTATGATAGATCGTGGAGCTCTGGAAGAAAGGCTCGTGTAGCTAGAAGAGCTGGAAGAGGAATGGTTCATGGCTGGCTTCCATCAACAAGTACATAAGTAGTGCGAAAAGGCCTGGCACGATCACCACATTAAATTTCACACCTTCAAGGTAAACGATTTAGTGTTACTGTATGATAGTAAGTTTGAAAAATTCTTGTGAAAGTTCAGAATGTATTGGCTGGGACCGTATGTTGTTAAGGAGGTCACAGATGGAGGGGCGATGCAGCTGGTAAAGCTAAATGGATAACCTTTCCAAGGCAAAGTGAATGTCAGTCGATTGAAGCCATACACGGGTGGCCCAACCATCTAAATAACTGAAAGAAGCACAATCTTCACGCTCTACGTAGCTGGAAGAAGGCGCAGGACTCTAGAAAAATGCAGGGGATGCAAGAATAGCTCCAAGGGAAGCAATTCTGACACCGCAGTCTCGGAACAACGGGTGCAGGAGATTCAATAGGCAGTCGCTCAGTGCTCTACCTACCTTGCAGCAGTTCAAGCAGAGTTGGAGAGACTCCATGCAAAGATCTCCACACCAACATAGTGACTCGAGGGCAAGTCATGATGTTTCTATTAGGGGCCTGTTGGGTGTGGAATCCCCCCAAGGAATGTTTTGGGGCTTAAAGCCCAAGTTTTGACCAAGAAAATTGTAAAGACTCTGCGAATTGAGGGCGCGGAGCGCGAAGTCATAATAGAGTCACAGGGTTGTTTGCCCTTGTTTTTGTAATGTAATGTCGATTTGAAAGATCTACCCATGGTTTGCGGACCATGGGATTGTATAAATAGAGTGAGGTTTCAAGTGTAGAAAACAGTTAATGGAGTCGAAGATGGATGAGTCTAAGAGATTGATGAAGCATTGAGTCGAAGTGTAAGTTGTTTCTTTGGGTTGTAGAGTAGGAGAAGGCTCTGTAGCTGTGTGCACAGAGGCCTAGTAGTCTGTAGTTGAGTGCGCGGACCCCTGTAGCTGAGTGCGTAGGGCTGGTCGAGTCTGTAACCATTAGAAGAAATAATAAAGAGAAGTTATATCATATTTCTGTGTACCTTTTCCTATTTTATGTATTATTGGGTATGGATTGCAAGTTTACTGTTTATTTGCTATGCGAACTCATATGAATGTGATGTATAAATAAATATAACATAAGGCATCCAATTATGCAAAGATAACTAACTAGTGTAAGAAGATAAGTAAGATCTCGGGTGTGACTTAGGGGAATAGTGTAGAGCACTGCTCCAGCAACGTGGAAGCTCCACAACCCCTGGTTAGGTCTGCGTGAAGGTGAATATATCAGGGCGCGGAGGTTGGGGAAGTGCGTGAAGCAACCTACATGTAGGGACTAGCAGTTGGACCGAATCAACCCCTCAGACATCTCAAGGTTGTGGAAAACTAGTTCTAGCAACCCTCCATACTACTTCGAGTGAGACCTCAGTCTGCGCTCCGCGGACTATAGCCGAAAGGGCCAGCAGTATAGGAATTTTTTTGGCTACTTAACTCTGAACCTGGGTCAGGCCCCAACAAGCCAACACTATACATGACCCTTTACATTGCACATGTGTCTTTTCATATTCCACATTCGTCTATTGGACTTCATTACATAAAACTTATTACATATAAGACAATGGCTACATGAGACAAAACTCCTAATGGTACAAAGATGTTTTCAGAAAGACAAGTCATTTACTTCTTCATGGAGTTTTTCACTAATGTATGCATTCCATGCTTTGAACTCCGTAGCAATGAATTTGATTTGAACTAGAAAGTTCGTTGCAAACCACATCTTCACCTCTAGTGCTTCTGTCAATATATATTTGGAGATTGATTGTACACTATTCCATAGTCATGACAACTTCATGTGAGGTTTAGTTGGTGCGATAACATATAGCATAATAATGTCTTTTGGGGATCTCCAAGCTTTATTGTGCTGATGTATACCTAATTTTCTCAATGTAATGCCTCACTTCGTGAAAGATTATTTCCCTTACTCTAACTTCTCCAAGTGATCCCACAGAAGGCATCCCGTGCTTCTGTGCTAAAGACTCTAATCCATTA
Source organism: Pinus taeda (assembly GCA_000404065.3). Taxonomy (NCBI): domain Eukaryota; kingdom Viridiplantae; phylum Streptophyta; class Pinopsida; order Pinales; family Pinaceae; genus Pinus; species Pinus taeda. Next base: position 149,214 of record APFE030098381.1, read on the forward strand.
TGTAGTCGATTATAGGCAGCAATAATGTTAGTTGATTGTTCTCCAAGACTGATATAATTCTAATGGTGGAGTCTCAGTTGTACTCTATCTATCTGATTAACAATCTTGTCATTTCTAACCAACTATTGTGGAACCTATGAATATTTGGCATCCCATTCCTGTAGTTGATCAACAACTCTATTTTCCACTTTCAGGAGCTTCAACACTTCTTGTTCTTTCTTTTGAATACAACCAAGGGGGCTCACTACCTCATGCAAAAGTATCATTTCATCATACAACTACATCATGGTATCCTCTATTGGCCCCAATTCCTCTTGTATGGTTCACTACCATTCTATTGTGTTAAAGTTGTGGGAAGATAATTGTTGATTTTCTGCAATGAGATGTTCTACTTGTTGCTCTACTGCAGCCAAATCTTTCCTCAATTGTGCATTCTCATTCAATATATACTTTGATTTATTTTGTGCTATTGTAGCAAAAGCAACATTAGCCACCATGATTTCCTAGGGATTCCTCCTAGTATCAGAAGTTATCACCTTTTTTTGGATTTTAGGTTCATTATTTTTCATCATCAAATGTATTTTCCATGTCCTTTAATTTTCAGTTTTTAAATAAGTTAAGCCGATGACCATTGCTACTATCATAGTCTCAAAGGTCACTGTATGACATTGTCAAGTTTTTGTCATCAAGGGTTCACAAAAAACATGGAGTATCAAGTTAATGGGAGTCATAGTCACGCATGTTTATATGTTCAATTCAAAAGGGGTTATGTGTTTGGTTTATATGCTTGTTGTCTATCAACCATAATTGTCCAAATTGAGTTTATCGCAATCCGAGTCTGATGGTCATGAAAAATGTTTCACATTTCTATCCCCTATTCTTATTCTAATCACACCAATATTATACCCATATTATATCACACCTATTCTTTCACTCTCCCTTAATAAATACTAAACCTCAATACATCACACATATATATAATATATATACATACAGATAACTACACACCCTAAATACCATATTCTCACATTACAACAAATTTAATTTCATCATTCAATATACGATTTATCCCCCCCCCCCCTTACATTCTAAACCTATTCCCCCCATAATATTAATACCATCACTCATAACATGACACAACCCTCATGTAAAACATACAACCCCCCCATACCTAAGAGCTATCATATTCATCACATTTAAATGATTCCCCCATACTTTGTTACACATGCCAAGTTCAGTGGAGCTCTCTAAAACAACAGGCCAAAACATCATTATGCTACAGGACAAGGACACGAGATAATTCAAAATCATCATGCCGCCTTAATCTCATGCATTGTAAACACATTTTGCGCTAATCACTAGATAAACTATCAACACAGTAAGCTAAAGATCAATCCCTAGCTAACAGTGAAGAAGGAACAACATCACCGTCACAGTTGAAAGCCTGCTATGCACAAGAACTACCTAGATAGTTCATTGCACAATGTTTCACAGTCGTTGTGCAACAATCCTCCAACAATCGGCACAACATCGACACGAGTCAAAATTTACCTTCATCTAAGTGATGGCACGAAAGAGTCATTAGGGAGAAAAGACCCTAGGTTCAGGCGCAGAGGGCCAACAATGATCCATTGTAGTCTAGGACAACGCCAACATTTTCACCTTAAGCAAGGGTAAGGAGTCTTACCCGAGGCATGCCACGATCAGAAGCAAGAACGGTTCGTCATGGAGTCCAGGGAGCACCGACTAGAGCATCATCGGATAACAAATATATATACATTACACACATAACATAGATAACAACATAGCATATATTACACGTGAACTACTAAATACATGCATTTGATGGGACATTCAAAATATTTAAAGAGTCATCACACCATAGCACTCATACATATTATATTTCGCAACCAGTATAGCCTTTCCTTTCTATTAACTTAACAATAAAACAATACAACATATATTCGGCATTCGCCGCAAGAAAATACAAAGAATAACTGGTTTAGACTCACGGGCTTGGTCTCAGCCTCAAGGGCCCTACTCATCTAGGCTCTTGCCTTTTGATATCGGTCTACTGCAACCATATGTCCTCTTGCCAAATCCCACAACCTCACCAACCAACTAACCAACCTCTCTTCTTTACTGGCCCTCTCCTTTTATATTCCTTTATGTTGCTTGGACTACCACTTCCTGCTCAACTACTCTCTACCTCGGCTGCCTTTGTATTCCACTACCACCTTGCCGCAACTATTTTTTAACTGCCTGTTCCTGCCCCGTTGTCCAGCTTACTCCTCCGCAAGCTAACCGTTTCTGCCACCCATTTCCTTCTCATCCTTCGGTCAACCAAAATTGATCAAAACCTTTTCAAAATTAAACGAAGGCCCCAACAGGCCCCAACTACAATTCTTTGACTCATCCCTGAGTTAATTCATTTCAACCTCAGTCGGTCTTGCTGGTATTTCCATGGGCTCTATGGGTGATCGTTGCACTATCAATTGCACTGGTACTATTGACAGCTGGGCTGGTACTTCTTTTGCCTTGGGCATTAATCGTGAAGTGGAATTTGTTTCTACTGCACTTTCCTCCCTCCCATTCCAAACGAAGGCTCCAAATCCGGAACAACGGTTGTGGTTTGCTGCCTGAATTCGCAATACCTTTGAATGGAAGTGTCCCATTCGGCGAGGATTGAGTCAGCGTGTTGAGTGAATGCTTCGGTTGAATTTGACTTTAACTCTATTGGTCGCTCGCTTTGTATGTCGCTCCACTGTTGTGCACTGGAGTCACACACCTCCTTCAGAGTTAGATCCCGCATCCAAACCGGTGGCTGTAGATCTTTGATCACCTTCTTCGTCTTTGCAGACTCTTCCTCAATTTGATCAACTTGGGTCTGGATGAAATCAATCTGATCGTTGATCTGCTGTAGTTGGGTAGGGTCTGTAAAGTCCTTTGTGTTGGTGAATAAGGTTTGTATGCACTCTCTCATTGGGTAGACTGAGTGATTTTTCAGCTCCAGGCTTCCTAGCTAGTCATCGACTTTGTTCATCAGAGCATAGTCGTTAGAGAGGGCATCTACTAAGGCTTGTTTCTTTGCTTCCACTTCAACGATTTTTCCCTCGACCATCCTCGTGTAGATCTCAACTGGGTCTTTCAGTGCTGATCTCATCGTCTCCAGCTTCCTCTTCATGTCGGCATTGGTAACTACGAGGTTCGAGCATGCCGCCTGGATGCAGTCACAACATTTTACCAACGTGTCGGCTATGATGTCCACCAACGCCTTTGTGTTAGCATTAATGATTGTTGGCCATAATGACTTGAATCGATGAGTGATTTGACAAGATGGGCTTGCAAATCTGTATTTTCTTGCCGCAGGTGATTTTGTTTTTCTATTACCTCCTGCAACTACCTTGCTTGCTACTCATGTTCCTTGGTCAGATCCTCATGGATCCTTCTAGCCCTGTGCAATGCTTGTTGTATAAATGTAAATAACTGGGCCAACAACCAATGCTAGAGTGTGTCAGCTTGCATTGTACTAGGTTTAGGGAAATGCTATTATATGGGTAGGATGCCAACGATGGATTTTTTGGAGTGGGAGGCGGGTGAATGAGCTTACTGTGACTACGGAGAGAATTTTTGAGTGGGTGGAATGATGCTAAGGTTTGGGACCACTGTGAGCTTTATACGGAAAAGTGGCCGGTATGGCTCAATCCTTTCTCCTTACAGAATAATGTTTAGGCTTCCTCCTTATGGTGGGTTTGACCCAAGCATTGGTGATACAAGTGATGTTGGTTGTGTATCATTAGCAGAAGTGGTTCCCTTTTCTTGCCCAGCTGACTCAAATTCTGTTTCCACAATCGTTCTTCATTGTCTTGATAGGAAGGTCTCTGATAGGGTTGCAGAGGTGGAAGTTGTGTGCAGGGATGACTCCCACGACTGATGTAAAAAAGTGGAAGTGGTGGTGGGAATCTCTTTAAGTATGGGGGCTATGGAGATCGAATGCTTGACCTCATCAATAAGGTCGACAATCGGGGGTGGTGGAGCAGTTTTTGGTTTTTTGACGACTAGATTGCGAAAAACTCGTTTCTTCTTCAGCTTGGGGACCGTTGGCTGAGAGGGAGACTAGGCTATTCCCATGGGGATTTTCATGGCCTGCGGGGTTGTGGTAATAGGAGAGAACATGGTAGAGCCTTGAAATTGGGCAGGATAATTGCTCTCACTTGATTTTCCTTCGAAATTAGCAATTGTTCATCTTAGCTCGAACATATTCTCCTCCATCTAAAGCACCATTGGGTGGAGGTCATCTTCGGCTAGCCGATTCCTACTGCTCTCCGCCAAATCTCCCCCTTGCGCCTGCTGCTTCAAGGCTCCCAACAGATAGTTGTATTTCCTATCTGTGATTTCGCAGGCCCCTCCGAGCCACGATCCCACCTCTTTGTGTAGCTTTGCTTCCGTTAGAAGGAACCTATGCGGCCTCATCTTAAAGGTCTCCAGGTGGACACACCATGGTCTAAGATAGCTGTGTTCGTGTGAGGCTCTGAACTAGACCTCTTCTGAGAATTCATCCAGTAAAGCCTTTGGTATCCTCTCTGTTGACCTGATGGTGGCTAGCGTCTGCTCATACCAATCCTTGAAAGCTATCTCATTTATCCCTTTTGTGTTGGGGTCTCCCGATGCCCTCCATAGGTCATAGTGGAGTGCCATCGGTTGTCCTTTGAAAATGGTCACCATTCCCATTTCCTTCGGAGACCTCCACTTCCACATTGCTAAAGACATCAAAATGTACCTAAACACAAAAAAATTTCACCTCCTGTACGTATCTTCACAAGCTTCAAACAACTCATTAAGAAAAAACATGGACTAGTTAAGTACCTCTCCCTGGCATCAATGTTCCGCAACCAAAAATGTTTCCAATGTGCATTCATTCTTCATATAATGTCTCATGCTTTTCCCTGCTATGATGTAGCAGGAAAATCTGATGTTGACCTTGTTGATCATATCGAGCTTCACTCCTCTTCCACCCCGCTAAGTCCAATGTCTTGCATAGATGTTATCTTCAGTCTACTTTTTGGAGCTCTTAGCCTCTGATTGAAATGTTGTGCTCACTTCCTTCCCCCTTACTGACAACCATGTTAGAATATTAATATCATCCACATGAATGGGATACTCCTTGTCCAACCATAGTGATCCTCTGTGCATCCTGCTCGCCAAAAGTCTGGTACACTGCATTGTGGAGAATTGAGTATTGAACATAGGTAAGATTCTCAAATGGAGTAATGTCGACCTCTGTATCCCTTTGAAATTTTCCCTGACCCTGGAGGTCTTGGTGTCGTCCTCCCTCTAGATGTCCTCTACATAAACTTCCCTTTTCAGAGTTGGGAACTGGAAATAGTCTCTAAGATCATTGTCAACCAAATTCGCCTTGTCATATTTTCCATACAACTCGTCAACCACCTCAATTATTTCATCTAATGTGTCCTGTGGGGCTGATACAATTCATTTCGCTATCTCCCTTCACCTTTGGTAAACAATATGAACCTGAGGTTTCTCGCTTCTGCGTCTCTACAATTGTTCTTCAGAGAGGACCTGTAATTCTCCTGCTATCTGCAATTGAAGTTTTGGAATTCCCTTCATTATCCTGTGAGTTAAGTAGCCAGACCTGAAACGACGTTTCCTGATTGACTAGACCTTAGCAGCTAATAACTCCAACAACTTTCCCCATTTGTTCTAGCTATACATTACCATTGTTAGCCGACCCGTACGTGAACACTAAAAACCATGACGTGGATTGGGAAAGTACAGAGTGGGATGCATGGCATATTTATTTTTCCATGATGGGGTTATTTATTAACTAAATTCATGCTTAATGGGAAAATATTTTGTGGCTCCTACTTTAACAGTTGCATTATTAGTTACTTAATATGGAAATGACTACCAGTACAACAGAAAGGACTGGTACATCGTGTGATAATAAAGATTGCAAAAAGTGCATGCCTACGTGTACCTTGTTGATTGAGACTACATGTGTGACTACTAAATTCAACTTTCTCCCCCCCCCCCCAAACCACAAATGGGTTGCGACAGCTGAAGTTGTGCCGCAACCTAATTCACCTTCTTCTTATCTCTCGAAAACCATGACTCTACTAGTAGGCTTATTATAACTAACAAATTTTTCCATTTTATTTTTTATTTTTTTATTTTTATTTTTTTACCTACTTGCGGGCTCATTTCCAAGACCCTTTTTTATCTTTATTTATGTCTTGTGGAAGGACTTCAGGTGTGCGCCAGTCACCCATCCATGCAGCATGACTCCATCCAGTTGTGCGAGTCTCATTGCTCAAAAATCTCTGATTTTTGTGACTATAAATGGGCCCAACTAGTGCATTTGCAGTTTCCTCGGGAACTTTTGGAACTTGTTGTCTTATAGTAGTACCTATTCTCCTACTTCAACATAATTCCTCCTGATGTGCCTATCATTCCAAGCCTTCTTCCTTCTCTACTCCACTGACTGATGAAAATCGACCAAGAACCAAGTTTCATCAAGTTCCATCAGCTAACTTAGTTTTCCCTGTAAGGCCATGTTGTCCGTCATCCCCGTGGCTTCAGATATGAACATTCTTGGTAATATAAATTCTGTTGGTACCACCACTTCCCTTCCATATACTAGTTGAAACGGAGTTTTATGATGAAGTATCTTTCCTGTTGTCCTGTACGGTGATAGAGTTACGGGTATTCTTTCATCCCAGTCGTCCTTGTTGGCTAATACGAGCTTTGTTAGGCTTTTCTCTAGGATTTTGTTGAATGCTTCAACTGTTCCGTTGGCCTGTGGGTGATACGGGCTACTCTTGTTATGCTAAATCATGAAGGTCTTCAACATAGTCTCAATGGCTTCATTCAGAAAGTGAGTTCCTTGGTCGCTTGTGAGCCTCCTCGAGCATCCAAACCTTGAGATTATGTTCTCAAAAATAAAAATTGTAGCTATTTTTGATGTACAATCCTTGATGGGTGCTGCTTCTACCCGCCAGGTGAGGTATTATGTTGTGGTTATTATGTATCTCACATGTGAATGCCTTACCGGTGGTGTAATGGGTCCAATGAAGTCTATTGCCCATTTGCCAAAGATTTTCACTGTGTGAATAGGGTTTAGAGGCAACTCATCCCATCGCGAAGGCTTTCCAACCCGTTGACAAACATCACAGCTCTTGGAAAATACTTTATAATCTTTATGAATAGTTGGCCACTAGAGTCCTTCTTGCAGTATCTTTCTTGCAGTGGCTTTACCTCCCACATGGCCTCCTACGATTCCTGCATGGAATTCCCATAACACATCGTTTCTTTCATGCTGAAGGATGCAACGTTTCAATATTTCATCCAAGCCCATGTTGTAGTGGTGTCCTGCGATCAGTTGGTAATCTGCACCCTTACTACCAAGTGGCATCTCTGTGTTGATGTATATCCTTCTGGGAAATGACCTGTCGTTAATAACGTGGCGATCTCTTCTAGGCGATCTGGGACTACCTTTATTCTGAATAAGTCGGCGTCAAGAAATTGATCATCCACTGCTACTTCATTCTCCCCTGTCTCCATTCATGACAAGTGGTCTAGCCCCACATTCAGTCTGCTGAGTTTTATGACCATCTTGAAAGTAAATTCCTAGAACAGCAACAACCATTTGCATATTCTACCTTCTAATATTGGTTTGTTTACTAGGTATTTTAGTGCAGAATGTTCTGTAAAGAATTTGAATGGTGTGCCCAACAAGTAATGCCTAAACTTTTGGAGAGAATAAACCATGGCTAGGGCTTCTCTCTTGGTTGTTGTATAGTTTCTTTCCACAGTTGAGAGCTTCCTGCTAGCATAATACACCGGGTGGTCCATATTCTTCTCCCCTGGCTACACTAAGACCACTCCTAGTGCTATCCCTGATGCATTGATGTGCACATGGAACATTTTGTTCCAATCTGGATATAAAAGTATATGGTTGCTTACCAACCTTTCCTTTAACCTATTCAGAACTGTTTGACAATCCTCAGTCCAAATTAACTATTCCGTCCTCTTCATCAATTTTTCCATTGGGGTTGTGATTGATGCATAGTTCCTAATGAAGTGCGGGTAGTACCCCATATGAACCAGAGTTGATCTTAGTTGCTTCATGTTGCATGGTGGTTCCATGTTGACAATTGCCGCAACCTTTGTTGGGTATATGCATACTCCACCCTTGCAGATGATATGGCCTAGTTGTGTTCCAAATGGGATTGCAAGGATACATTTCTTGAGGTTCAAAGAAATCTATAGTTTTCTGCACCTTTCAAACATTACTCTTAATAAGCTGGTGTGTTTTTTTAATAGACTATACACTATCCAGTCATCCATGTACACCTCTAGAAATAAGTGAGTATAGTCTCAGAGTGTAGCTATGATAATCCTTGAGAAGACCATTGGTGCATTATTTTGTTGAAACGACATCACATTGTATGCATATGACCCCCACTCAATAGTGAATGTTGTTTTTATTTTATCCTCCTTAGCTATTCGAACTTGGTGGTAGCCCACAAATCCATCCGTATATGAATATGCCTCATCCCCGCCACATTGTCTAGGACCTCACGCTGAAAGGTGTCAGGAATGGGTCATGCGCACATGTGTTGTTGAGGATTCGCTAATCAACACATACTATGATTTTGGTTGCACACTTCTTGTTTTGTCTGACTATCGGGCTTATCCACTCGACCTCATCTATTGGAAATATAATTCCTGCTTCCAACATTTTGTCTATTTCCTTCTTAACAATCTCCTTCACCCTTGGGTTCAATCTATACGGTATGTGCTTTATCGACTGAGCATCTAGTCTCAGAACAATATTCATCTCCCCTATGTCTCCTTTTATCCCCTACTGAAGCTGGAAACAGGTCCTGGTATTCTTGTAATAGGTCAAAAATTTCTTTTGTGGTCTGTTTGTCATAGTAGTCTCCCACAGATGCCATCTTGGTCTTATTCTCCATCCCAACATTTTGTTTTCTCAGCTTCATCAGTAGAAGGTGGTCACCTTCATTTGAGGGGCTCTCTCGGATGTCTCTTTCTCCTTATGTTTCCCTAAATGTCAGGTGTCTCAATCCATCTAACCCATCCTCCTCTAGCTCTACGTCCACCTTGTTGTAGATCGCGTATCCTGGAGATTCCATGTCATACATACATTATAGAAAATTTTCGTCAGGCCCTCCTTCAACCAACTTTCTTGGGGTGAAAAAAACCCCTTTTATCACGTGGAGTGTCTCTGTCATGCTTTCCTCGTTACTTATGAATGAAAAGTCACTAACAAATTGTACCTCCAAAACATCTCAATCCATCATCTGTCAACGGAGCTCCTCCTATACATACCAAGCTTGGGAGACAATTCCTAGGGTATGTTTAAATGCATGTACCGATTGATCCTTCGACATTCCCTGGTTATTCCAATTGGTTGCGCAATCTTTGATGCGCCTCTCGGGACTTGAATCCCCCTTGTATATTGCCTTAGCCTGTGGTCGGTCTTCCTCCTTGGAAAATATTTTCTTCATGGCTTGCTTGATGCTCGTCCAGTCTCTTAGTGCACTGCAGTGCATCTTCCACCATCTTACTAGTGTTTCCACGAGAGCGAAATCAAGAAAGGGAATATTTTTAACCTCCATCATTTCCTGGTCTACTCTATTCAAGAAGGTGTCCAACAGTTCAAGGCCGTAATATTTGGGATAGTCTCCTATCTTAGTTCCTATCCAATTTACTCGAGTTATCATTACACGACATCTACTATTTAGTTCATATCCGCCTTGCAGCCATGCATCCCATGCAGCGTCCAAGCCAGTCTCTACACTTTGGATACTTCTCCAGCTGATGGATCCTCCTATAGTGGGATTTATGTAATCTTCCCTCTTTCCTTCTATGAGTGTGTATAACTAGTCTAGCATTCCTGGTTCATCCCTGTCATCTACTAGTTCTATGAACCTATGTCCTTGATAGGGGTCCAAGGGTTGGATCACCGTTAGTCCTCCTGCTTCGAAAATCATCAGTTCTTTCTTTAGGTCTATTACAACATAGTTCTCATAGGCCCAATCGATCCTGAGGAGTGCCAGGTATGGGTCCTTATCCCCCATGATGTCAATTACCTCAAATTCAATGCTCATCTTCACCCTCACGACATCTACTTCCATGTTTCCTAACCTTCCAATGGGCAGTATACAATACTAGTTTGTCGTTCCTCTCCCTATAGTGATTGAGTTCTTTGTTCTAGTTGTTTTTCTACTTGCGGAAATGCATTTAGCTCTGTGTTTCCTTTCTGTACTTCAGTCAAAATCATTCTATATCAATCATCAATTCTATTCCAAGTCTCTATCATGATCTCCTAGACCTTCTCTCTGATCTCGTCGATATCCCCATCAATGAGGGCAAGTGTTTCTACGCCCTTGGACTTAACCTCCTTCTGCCTTTTCCTCTTTCTTGTCGCAGTTATTTCTGTCATTCTGACAATGAAAGGTGACTCCTCTAATACTCCTGCATCACTAAGGGTCAATCATGTTCCTTCTCAATTTCCTTCATTTCCACCTTTGCATCCTTTCCGCTTGTACCTACATCCTATAGGCTACCCTTCTCTATTTCAATTGTTCCACCCAGTGGAGTCATCCATTCTTCTGTCCATTGTTGTAATATGATGAGAAAATTATCTTTAGTTACTAATTATGGTAATGGGTACCATGTCGTAGTTGAGTCCTTCATAAGATCTATGGAAGTCTACTTTGAAATCTGCAATCTGACAGTACTACTTATACAAACTAGGTGATAGACTTAGATGCTGATTCACCACCATGTGTAGATCCATTTCCATCACCACAAAGAAAATCCTATTTTTTGTTGCACGCATTGGATCCTTAGAAAACTAGAGGGCAACATACCTGGTTGCCTCATAAACATCCACCTTGATAGATGGAAATTGTGAGTCTTCTAGTTCTTTCCATGTGATCAAGGTGATGATTATTAACAACCAAGCATAGTGGAATGGATTTCCTTCTTCTTATGCTTCCTTGTAGTCTATAAAAAATTCCTCACATAGATAGGCAACCCAGTTAAATTAGACTCCTGCATTGCATTGTGTAGCCAAAGATACTACCGCTGTAGGCACCTCATTGGCCCTGCACTTCCTCATTATCATTCCTACCGATATGTGCATGGAAAAATGCACTCCTTGGTCATCAATGGATTTGATGTCAGATCCCCATGACTTCTTAACTAAGGAAAACTTTTCCTTCATCATTTATGCCATCTCCTTATGTTTATTCTTGCCCACAAATTCTTTTTCCGGGTCTTTTCCCTGATGAGGAAACATTGTGATTTTTCTGATTAACATCTCATCAATTAAGATCCTCATCCCTAGCCAGATGCATCCATCATGTACCAGTGTGAGGAGTTGTCGCACACAGATTGTACTAGTTGTGCTTCAACCAATGTGTGGCATATTCATCATGTTCAAGAGACCTACTCTCTGCAATCTTGTAGCCCATTGGAATAACTCCAACCTCATGACTCCACTGCCTAGGTACTGAACCTACTTCAGATACCTACTTAGCTCAAATTGAGGGTATTTGCTTCGATTGTTAAATTCCTAGTCTTCCATATTTAGTTGGGGCATCCTCCCCAACACTTTTCCCTCAAACGACACTTCCTTCGGCATCAATGGAGTGAAAACATCCAACTTTCCATGCTTGAGCTCCTTAACCGGCTTGCCGTTTGGTTTCCTTGGTAGCATGTACGGTGGGAGCACAACGGGAATCTGTTTATCCTCTGCCTACATAGGTTGAAACTCAACCTCTTCTTTGCTATCATTGATCTGCTGAGGCACCTTCTGTTGTTTCAACTTCTTTCCTTTCTGCATTGGCTTCTTTCCCTTATCTTCTTTGTTCTTCATGTGGACTTCCATTTATGTTTTCTTCCTCAGGGATGTTTTGAGTTCCACCCCAGAGACCTCAGATGGTCTCCTCTCCTAATTCTTCTGTTGTCATGGTTCAATGGGTACCTACTTTCTCGATGACCTCTAGCATCTTGGGGACATCGGTACCTTCACTCCTTGTGCCTCCATAATACCCACTAATCCTTTCTTTGCAAATATTCCAACAAGTTATTCAAAACTCCTCTCAGACATCCAATAGCTATCTTGTATGCAATTTCTCAATTTCTCCAGATAACAAAGTGTCAAATGTGGTGTGGGATGTGGTTTTTATAACAAATTTGAATTTTGACGTCATAATTGCTTCAATGTTTTCTCGTTTAATGTAGGTATGGGGCTAGATATAGCTAGTTGTTCTTCATAAATTCTCTTTTCCTATGTCCCTTAATGGAAATTTCCTTTTAATAGTAGATTTTTCCTTCCAACGGTCATATTTCTAGCCAACTTTGATGAACCTTCCTTTGTAGCACAGTCACCTTTTCTTTGTCGCAGTTCCTTCGGACTTCGCCATATTCCCAAATATTGTGCAGTAATCTTCCTTTGGTGAAGTTCCTTTCTGCAAAGAATTTTATAGTCTCCTGCCCACTTCCAATTGAAAGTGGCACTAAGACCTAATTCCCTTCAATTTTCAGTGTGAAGCTCTAGGGACAGAGTCTTCCCTATATATCTTCAATCTACTACTATTCAGTCGTCCCAGAATCAGCTGACCATTCAACTTCACGAGTTGAACTCCAACACCATCAGAGATGTGCTTGATGATATATGGTCCTAACCAATGTGTTTTTAAATTTTCATAGGAACTTGATGAATTTGATGTCATATAGTAATACAAGATCTCCTTCTTTGAATTTCTTCTTCTTGATATGCCTATCATGTTAGGATTTCTCCCTTGCTTTCTGTACTTGTTAATGGAATCCTGCTACAGACCTGTCTTCTTCTAGAGCTAGTATCTATGACATTATTTCCTTCATAATGTCAGGGTTTTCCATATCTGTGACAACTGCAATTCTCAAGCTCAACATAATGTATTTCATAGACATAGCTGCCTCTTGTCCATATACCAACCTAAACTGTGTTTGCCCTGACAATTTCTTACATGTTGTTTTATGTGCTCACAACATCACTGGAATTCTCAATTCCCAGACATCTTCGTTTACATTTCATACCTCTGTCAATGTATTCTCCATAATCTTATTGAAATCTTCCATGGTTCCATTTTACTAAGGATTATAAGGAGTTCTCTTCTCATGATCAACTTGGAATTCCTCAATTAGTGCTTCAATAGTCTTGTTCAAGAAATATGTGCCTTGGTCACTCATCAAGATATTTGGACAACCAAACCTAGACAATATATATTCAAAGATGAGCTTTGCAATAGTTTCTGCATTGAAATCCTTCGCTGGATGTGCCTCATCCCATCTTGCCAAATAATCAATTACAGTGATTATATACCTCGTGCTAGTCTTCTTTCCTGGTGGGATGATAGGTAAAACAAAGTCAATCGCAACATTTCATCTCTCCTAGATGGCTTTCCTATTCTTTGACATACATCACATGCTTGGCATAATTATTTTGCATCCTTATGTACTATGGGCCAACATAACCTAGCTCTCAAGATTTTTTTCACAGTGGCTTTTCCTGCATAGTGGCCTCCCATGACTTCTCCATGAGATTTTGTTAGAATACTCTGTCGTTCATGTTCAAGGACGTATCTGCGCAGTACTTCACCCGGTCCCATTTTGTACAAGTGTCTAACAATCAATGAGAAATCAGTTGCTCAAATGACCAAATCCTTATTTTGCTTCATCGTGTACTCTGCAAGCACCATTCCTGTGGCCAGAAACTGAATAATATCCATGAAGTGATCATCTACGACTCTAATTGTGAATATTTGTGCATCAGGCAGGTTATCTTCAATATTTGTGGGTTCTTCTCCAATCTCTATTCTTGACAGATGATCAGGTTCAACAATCAATTTCCTTGGCTTTACTATAACTTTGAAGTCATGTTCCTGGAATAATAACAACCATCAATAGATATTTCCTCCTAGAATAGTCTTGTTCACATAATATTTTAGCGCGGAGTGATTAGTGAACATTTTGAGATGCACCCCCAACAAGTAGTGCCTGAAATTTGTAATCCCTCGGTTTCTGTCATGCTATAGTTATTTTCCGCATTGGACAGTTTTCTGCTTTCAAATGCTATGGGATGATCAATTTCCCTTGATCTTGGCTGCATTAGCACTACACCGAATGCTATACATGATGCAATTAACATGTACATGGAAATCCTTCTTCTAATCTGGGAAAACTAGAATAAGCGCATTTACTTTATTCTCTTTCAGTACATCCACGCTCTTCTAGCACTCTTCACTCCATTGAAAGGTCACTTCTTTCTTCAACAATTTATCCATCGGTGCAATTATCTGTGCGTACCCCTTTAAAAACTTCCTGTAGTAGTGAGTATGTCCCAATGGCGTGGGCAGTTATCAACACAGATTCTAATTTTTCCTTTTGCCTTCTTTTCCTGAACTACCATGGGACTTATCCATTCAGACTCTTCGACAAGTTCAATTATCCCAATTGTTGAAATTTTGTCTAATTCTTCTTTCACCTTCTCCTTTTATTTTGGGTTCATTCTATAAGGTCTTTAATTGACAGCTTCACATTAGGATTTAGAGGAATCCTCATGAATCCCAAATATCCTAATATGCACTTCGTATCTGAAAACTTAGTAGGAAACAACTCTTCGTATTCATGCAAGAGATGTATTATCTTGTTGACTGTGTCTTCGTCCAAGTAATCTCCTATTGTTGCATATTTCGGTTCAGCCTCTGACCCTATATTCATCTTCCTCGTCTTCAATGGCTTTGTTATATTAGGCATCTCTATCTCAGGTCCATTTACTTCATGATGACCTTCTGACTCTTTAATTTCAATGTTGCAAGGATCTTCATCCTCTTTGGCAATGAGATTATAGAATTCCATTACATTGCATATCTGTACAACCCAATCAGGTTGCCAAATAACTGGAACTTCATTCTCAAAAATATTATTCTTAACTATATTCGAAGCTACATCTATATGTGGACAGTCATCTTCAAATCTGAATGTCATTATGAATCCATCAACCATCTCTGCGAGCTAGCAGTACCATGTCAAAGCTCAGTTTCCAGATACCAATTCCAAGGAATTGTCTCCAAGGTATGGATGAAGCCATGCACACATTCTTCTCGAAGAATTTCTCCCCAATTTCCCAGAAAGAGTTGTATGTGGTATCTAGGATCATTTTGGCCATCATGCTTGTCTACAAGCTCTGTTTCTACTTGTCTAAATATTACCCACATCAACCTTTTACATTTTTTCCAATCTTCTATATTCTTGTTATGAGTACCCCACCATCTAGTAGGAGTAGCCCTCAGTGGTTGATCTAGAGCTCATAGTCTATGGAATTTAGGTACCTATCTTTCATAATATCTAAAGAAAGTATTTACATCACCCAAACCATCATATAAAGGTAAGTCGTATGCCTCAACTATCATACATCGCACTACTTTAGTGATCCTTGCACATCGCCTTGTAGACACTTCATGCAACCTGTCTTGCCAGTTTTCCAATTCCTCTTCTAAATCTGAAGTGAAGGAAATATCTTGCTCCCGAGTCATTTTTCCATCCACAGTAGGGTTAATACATTCTTCTTATTTTCTTGTTATCTGATAAATGTTGTTGATGTAATCCATATAGTATTCTTCTCTTACGGGTTCAGTATATCTCACTCCCTTTGATGGATCTAATGGCACAATAAATCTCATATTATTGCTTTCAATTTGACTTTTCTTCAAGTTAATTATAGCCATGTTATCAAATTCCCAATCCAATCTAAGAAATGTGGGGTAGGTATTACTATCATCCAAAATCGCAATCACTTCAAAGTCAGTGGTGGTGCGCACTCCCTCAATGTCTATTGTGATACTTAACAATCTTCCTAGAGGGACGATCTTTTGTTGATTCACCATGTTTAGCTACATAGTTGACTGTTGCAACTTCGACTTACCCATCAATTCCCAAGTTTTCTTTGGCAATGCTTTGGCATCAAATCCTAGATCCAAGATACCCTGATCCATGTCGTATTCCCCAATCTACATTGTAAACCGCATTTCCTTTCTAGTCTACTTCTTGTGTCTATGCAGATTATTCACTGCGCAGATCTCACTCTGCGGTACCTCTTTAGGAGCACAAAAATCTATCAATTCCTGTAATCTTAATAATTCCATGCAATTCTATAGAAAATACTTCAAAATAATTGGATCCACATCTTGTACCACAACCAGTACTATCTCACAGTTATCATTTTGATTCAATTGCATGGTAGAGGTTGAGGCTCCATCATCCATTAATATTCACATTGTCTCCATGAGTACTTTATTTTTCTTCAGGATATCAAATGTTGGATATTTTTCAATACTTTTTCTTACCCATGTAGGTTCAGCTTCCTTTTTCCCATTGGATTTATCATTTCCATTCACATCTCCAATTCTTATTACAATGTCGATGCACATTTGATCCTCCCTTGGCTCGACTGTCATCATTTGGATATTTATTGTAGCTACTGGTTTCTTTTCTCCTGCATCTCCGCAATAAGGACAGGGCATTATTCTATCACATGATCAAAAGAATTATAGTAACTGTAGGTTGTTGCAGGGTTCTAATAGTCTCTTGTGAAGTGTATGACTTGTCCACAATTGTAACAAATAATATGGCCACATCCTCGAACAACTCCTCCTCCTTGTCCTCGTCCTCATCCTTGAAATCCTCCTCGACCAGCGTGCTAGCCTTTCTCCTCGTGTGTGTGTCCTTCAACTTTAAATCTATAACTATCATCAGTGCGCTCCATTATTAAGTCATAACTTCAAAAAAAATTCTCATCATGGCCTACTGATCTAAATAAGTTACAAACAACTACTTTGGGGTTTATACGTACTTCTCTAATAGGTAGAAATCTTCAGATCGATGTTGGCCTCTTGTTCTACAAATCTCACATCACAAACTTGCATTTATTGGATTAAGTGCTCCACTTGCAATATAATCTCTGAACACGGGGCATTGATCCTTATAATGATCCTCTTCTTTTCATTTTGTACACCATATTTATGATCTAGCCTCTTTACCTTTCTTGAGGTCGTACAATTCCAAGGTCAGATTAGTTAACTGACTCTGTATTTGTTGTACTCCTGCATGAGTATCCCCAATCGGTGAAGCTTCCAGTTTCATCACAATATTAAATGCTTCATATTGAGTCACGATCTTCTATTGTGTCAAAGGTAACCTAACATGTGGTAGTAGCACGACTATGAACATTCTTTATGCTGTTGTGGAGGTATATAAAATCTTACTTGACCCATCAACACCTTGAATCATTGATCCAACTGCCACATAGATTCAGTCACTCTCTATTTAATTTCTTTTGGATCTGTGATACACTATGATTCTAATTTCGATTTATTGAATTCTTATACCAATTATTTCTTAATTTCATCTAACGAAGAAGTTAGGTTAGTCATAGAGTACTTCATATACTAGGTTAGTTCTCTTTCTCACAACGATGTGACAAGCTTCACCTTATTTACACCATCATTAGTGATTTTTCTTGATGTTCATACTGCATTAGCTATAAACTAGAATTGATTAGGATCCTCTAATCCTAGTCCTTTGAAAATAGGTAGCTTAATGTCGTTGTCCATGTTTCTTCTCATGGGACTAGGTGGAGGGGGAGAGGGTGGGGGTGTAGGGGAACTATGCAAAGGGGGATGGGGTGTAAGGGGAGTGGATTGATGGGGAATCCCAAAGACACTTTGATTCTTCTTAGCTCCTGACTTCGACGCGCCTTCCAGATGGGTGGGGGAATATCACGAGGTTGTAGGGTTACTTCTTTCTTTTTCACTCTCAGATCCTCCTAACAAGGGGCTATAGTCAGTTTCAATCAAATTCTTCGGATCTGTTTTGTACCATTTTCCACTTCTCGTAGACCCTAGTTCAAGCTTATTTCCTCTTCAAACAAACATTAATCTAACTGCATTTGCAAAATCCCTTTTTCACACAATAACATCTTAATCTAGGGATTAAAAGACATTAATAACTTACCTTGTGGTCCTTTGAAAAATCTTCGTTCAACTTTACTATAGAACATGATCGTGTCTATCATGAACTCAATGATAAATCCTCCCAATATGCTATCGATCTAGAAATCAACATCCCTAGAGATAATGTTACTAACATTATTGAGTCACCATATCAATTCAGGATTCCACTCCTTAGGTTCATCATTCTTGAAACAAGTCTTATGCTGAGTCAAATTAGATACCCACTCATACAATTCAATGTGGAATGAACCAAAGAAGATTTTGTATTTTTCTTCAAAGATATACTTTTACAACCAGACTTCAGTTGATGATCAAGGATTTATGTTCTCTTTTTACGCAAATTCCCTTTCTTTAAGTTCAACCCCCTCCTGGATTTATTTCGTCGACGAGCGCCAAAACATATCCCTTAAGTAGATCCCGATCCTAGCAACAAAACCATTTGTTGGTTTGAGGGGGTTTGACCCAGGTTCAGAGTGTGCTGCACACCAACAAAAACCTCAACCACTAGCCCTTTTTAGCAATGACTTGCAAGTAGATCATAGTCTCACCCAAAAAGGTTATGTGAGGTTGCAGAACCAGGTTTCCGTAACTAGAGGGATATGCACATTGTTGTGTCTCTGTATTTACTATAAATTTTCATACATGAATCACTTCACACTGATGATTAACTTTATAGAATTACCCTTATCGCATCAAATAACAGAAAATAGTATAACATATATTCTTTCGTGGAATTCAGTAAAAAACATGCATAACGATAATAACGACAACATCAAATGAACAAAGAAATATACACGATATTTCGCCAAAATTCTTCTTTATTAATATAGATCTTCAATACATATACTTATTCGACCTACGCACCCAGCTATAAGTGGTCTATGTACTCATCTGCAGACTCTTTCAGGCCTCCACACATTTATTTGCGAAGCCTTCCCCAAAAATACAGACTATAGATGCGAATATATAGATTCAATTCTATTATTCATGATTCTATTACAAGGTATTTCTTTCCCTTATATACACTACATCATTACAAAAACCATGGCCCACATACCACGGACTCAACAAAACCATGACTAATACCCAAAACTTGTTACAAAGTAAGTAGATTTTGACCCACCCCAAAGCCCTTAAACACTTCGCAATGAATAAAACTTCGCCATCTCTACACGCTTTTCTTCTCAAAATGTGGAGTCTCTGACCCAAAACTTGGACCAAGTTGGGTTGCACCCAACAATAAACCATAGCTAACCCTTCTCTTTCTGTTCTAGTATAGCTATTTTCCTCCTTGAACAATTTTCTGCTTGCAAAATATATGGGGTGATCAACTTCGCCTGCTCTTAGATGTGCTAGCACTATACCCAATGTTATGCAAGATGCATCGACATGTACATGAAATTCCTTATTCCAGTCTAGAAAAACTAAGATCGGCACAGTTACCATCTTCTCCTTTAGTATATCTAGACTCTTTTGACATTCTTTGTCCCGTTTAAAAGTGACATCTTTCTTCAATAACTCCTCCTCTGGTGCAGTTGTTTACATATACCCCTTTATAAACTTTATGTAATAGCCAGTGTATCCAAGGGTCGCGCAAAATTGTCTCACTGTTTTCGGTGTTGGCAAGCTCACAATGACAACTATTTTCGAAGGATCCACCAACAAACCTTGTTTTCACATTCTATGCCCTAATAGTATGCCACAAGGCACACAAAATATACACTTCTTCAAGTTTAGTGAAATCCGATGTTGCCTACATGTATCCATCATAAGCCTTAAGCTCGCAATATGCTTCTTTAAAACCCAAAGAATGTTAAACCATCAAAGTAAACTTTCAATAATTTGTGTATGTACTCCTTAAATGTTGCAACTACAACTCCAAAAAATATGGCAAGCACATTCTTCAAGCCAAAAGGCATCACTGTGTACTGAAATGAGCCCCACTCTATTGCAAAAGTTGCCTTATGTCTATCTTCTGGCACAATTTTGATCTAATGGTAACTTGAAAAACCATCTATGAAAGAGTAGGCCTCGTGACCTCCTACATTGTCCAATACTTCGTCTGTAAATGGTGTAGGGAAGGGGTCATGCACACATACGTCATTTAGTTTCCTCAAGTCAACAAAAATTATGATATCACCCTTTGTCTTCTTTTCCTGAACTATCATGGGACTTACCCTTTCAAACTCTTTGACAGGCTTGATGATCCCTATTGCTTACCTTTTGTCTAATTCTTCCTTCACATTTTCCTTGTATTTCAGATTCAACCTATAGGGTCTTTCCTTCACAAGCTTCACGTTAGGTTTCAGAGGGGTCCTCATAAATCCTAATTCCCCTAATATGCCCTTCATTTCTAAAAACTTTGTATGGAATTTCTCATGGTATTCATGTAGCAGCGCTGTGATTTTACTAACTGTATTTGCATCCCAATAGTCCCCAATTATCATGAACTTCAGGTCTTCCTCTGTCCCAATATTCGCTTTCTGTATTTTTACTAGCTGCGTTATATAGGGTATCTCTGGTTCTGTTCCAACAACTTTGCGATGTCCTTCTAATTTTGGTATATAAATATTATGCGGATCTTCATCTTCTTTGGCATTGATATTATAACATTCCAATTCATTTTGTAACTGCGTAGCCCAATCATCCTACCAAGTTAATGGAGCTTCATTCTCAAAAATATTTTCTTTGATTACCTTAAGAGCTGAGTCTATACACAGGCAATCATCTTCAAAATTGAATGTTAGTATGAACCCTTAAACTAAATCTATCCAGTTCGTAGTTCCATGTCACAGTTTTGTTCCAAGATACCAATTCATAGGAATCATTTCTAGTGTGTGGATAAACCCATGTACCCACTCTTGTTCTATAATTTCTTTCCAAATCGAAGTGCAGCGATGAATATACTCCTGAGGATCAACCTTACCATCATACTTCTATTTCTGCGTTGATTGAGCCAAACCCGATCCACATTGATCTTTGACACTGCTGCTAATCTGCTATATTTATTTTATGAGTACCACACCATCTAGCGGCCATAGCCCTCAGGTCTACATCCAAAGCTTGCAACCTATATTCTTTTGGTATTTCTCTTTCATATTCATTAAGAAATATGCTCACATCTCCAATCCCATCATAATAAGGTAGACCACATACATCAGAAGTTATGCAACGAAGTGATTTTGTGGTAGAGACTTTATATAACATGTTCTACCTATTTTCCAATTCTTCCTTAGAATCTGAAGTACAAGAACTATCATGTTCCCAACCCAATTTTCCATCTACAGTGGTATTAATCCAATCTTCATCCTTAGCTATTATATGATAAATGTTGTCAACATCTACATCATAGTACTCATCCTGGATACGCTATGTATAATGTACTCCTTTTGAGGGGTCTAGAGGGGCAATGACCCTCATATTGTCTTTTTTAAACATCATTTGTCTATTCTTCAAATTGATTATTGTCAAATTATTGAAAGCCAAATCCAATCCAAGCAGCACTAGATAGGGGTTTCTATAATCTATAATTTCAACCACTTCGAAGTCGAAAACGGTTTAGACTCCTTCGATGTCTATTATGATTCCAGGTAACCTTCCCATAGGGGAAATATTCTATTGGTTGTGTTATCTCAAAATCTGACCCTGGAAGGCTGCAGACCAGGAAGACCTCAAGTAAATATTTCAAAACTACTTTAGGCTGAGGCTTAGCCTCCTCAACTTGAGAGGGCTCTCTCAAAAAAGGGTTAATGATTTTGATTATAGTTAAGATGGCTAACTCTTGTGAAACAGCTGTAAAAATATGAATGGTGGAAACACATTTAGCAAATATCCATTGGGCTTATGGAGTCAACAACATCTCAATATGACAATGAATTCAACCTTACATAGAAGTCAGGGCATTCATCATTTAAAATATTCAGAACATAACAACTTAGATAGGACCACACAGTCTATGAATGCATACAGGAAGTTAGAGCACTTCAAGTGAATTCTAAGTGATTACACATTCATACCACTGCAAGAATTAGGAAAAGGACAACATCACACATTATGAACATCAAATCCCTCATGAATCCTAAGAAGTAAAGCCAAACATGTATTATCGAAACAGAGTATTACATAAGCCAAATATCAGCGTTTTTTCATAAAATTTCCAACCCTTTTTACATTGCTGCTCCAGCTATATATAGAGTTCTTCTTCTATCTAATTGAGATTTCTCCTCAAGCATGAGGGAAACTCGAGATCTACTTCTAATGACACCTAATCCACTTCCAACTGCTTATTTAATGTAACAAACTTTAACTAGAATTTTCAGAGATCTAAATCTAGTAGGATTCTAACACCATGCCATGCTAATAATAGCGTTGGTTACAATGATTCTCATTCCTTAACATCTGGTTCCCTGTTAGTTTGGCTGTGATGGAGGTTTAAGACTCCATGCTTGTCTTTTATGCCACATCTTTCCCATTGTGCTTAAATATAGGAAACAACCCCTGCTCATCGGTCTTTAGGGTTTTCGAATCCACAGAAGCAGGTCTTTCATTTTTTCTTTCCAAAACGTGACAGATGGCCACGTCCATTGATGTGCTGTCCACTGCCCTTTAAAACAAAAACTCATTTAGGTTGTCTTAACATATCTCAACCGTGATTAAAGTGCTCACTTTATGACAAAATTCAAATTTGGATCCAAACCCATATTTCTCCACATGTCTTAACCTGATTGATTGCTGCAGCTTCAGATGTTTCCTTGCATATATTCATTCTTCAAAATTTCCTGCTTATGTTTCAAAACTGGTTGATTTCTATTGGATCCTTTAGCTTCAGCAGTTTTGTAACGCGCTACGAAACTGCTGAGCTTTAATCATCATCTTCAACAGTTTCGTAGCGCGCTACGTAACTGCTGAGTTGTTTAAAAAACATAGTTTTCAACCCAAAACTCTATTAATTGAGCGCTTTGTTATCAAAACCTCCTTTCAACTGTTCCAAGACTTTCCAAAACTGAATGGACATGTAGAATTCTTCAAGAAGATGAGATTAAGCAAAATCATCAAAATTCAAAACATAATCTTACTTGAAATGTGATTTCATTTAGAAGGTTCCTTTAGTTGGCTTAACTGTGCCTTTAAATCTTCGATTTGTTTCTTCATAATCTTGTTCCCAGCTCTTAATTGCATATTAATCATCCTAATGAATTTTGCTTCTTTGATTGCCGGTACTGTCCAAGTATGGAATTGAGTATCACAGTCAACCACCTCTGAAGTTGCTTTCTCTTCCCATAAGGTTTTAATTTTGTAATAATTAGCTTGTATGATGGCATGTCTTCTGGCAGCTTTCAGTCTGGCAATCTCAAGGTTAGCTAATTCCAATCTTCTTTTCAAGTCTTCTATACTGTCTTCTTTATATGTGGCGACTGTTTTTCCTTTGTCCTTTCTTTGATGGTGTTGTATCTCTTCCCCTGTTTCCTTTGTTCTTGGTGGTACCTCATGTACTTGCTGAAATCTCCTTGTTATGGGTCTCCTGGGTTTGAAAACAAATTGTTCAACTTGCTCATCAAATTTAAGTTTCTTTGAGGCTTTGGTTTTCTTTGTATTCTCTTTTTCTGACTACATCAATTCATCTTGAACTAGTGGGGACTCCTCAAAGTCAATTGCCTGCAATAAATCGTTTAGATTTCCCTTCGAAACTGGACTTTCTTGAACAGCTATTGCCTTACCTTTTTCTTCAGGCATCTGACTTCTTGTTCTTCTCCTTGAGACTACTTCAGATGTGCTTGCTACAAGTGCAATCTTTTTGACTTGAGCTTTTTCCTTAGTTGATTGTTGAGGTGTATCTTGAATGATCAGTGGTTGTACTGATTCTCTCACTTGTTTCCTTGCCTTTAATTTTGGAAATCTCTTAGCTCTTTTTTATGTTTGAAGACCCGCTGTTGTAAGATCTCTTGCATGTAGAGGACTGAGGCCAGTCTGGCTTCTGAAACCAGCCATAAAAATAAATTAATTCCAATATTTGCCTACATTTTGAAGCTCATGTAAGAAAAGTAGTTTAATCAAGCCATGATGAAACAGAGAAGTTTCACAAGCTTCCTTCCTCAATTGTACTTTATCACACATCTTACTCAAACTGCGGAATAGATAAAAAGGTAGATCAATGGAAACCTTCCCTGTAAAATGCAAAAGTTGCTTGAAATGGTATGAATACACCTTGTTATACCTTCCTTCGCAAGTCAGGTATTTTTGTATACAGGTGAGTAAATGTGCATAAGACTCTTTGACATAGCTCCTAGGCACTGACTTACTCAAATATGAATTTACAAACTCCTTATTTAAAAACTCCTTGCATGGATTCATGTCAAATTTGAAATTTTCGAACCAGTTCTCTTGCCCTCGTGGAATCTCTGTCACAGTGGATATCATCTCTGGTGAGACCTGCAATTCCATCATAGCCACCTTTGAATTTAAACCTGTGAAATTAAGCGCAAATTCTTTGGTCACCTGTGCATGCCCTCCTTGTAACTTCTTGCAAAAATTCCAACACCCGGATTTTTTAAATGCCTTCTCCACCTCTTTATTCTTCAGCGTTATATCCAAGCCTTCAGGCTCATTCCTCAGACATTTGCCTGATCTGTGTTCTTTCTTCTCTATTGATCTCTCCATGAAATCTTAAAGACCTGAAAACAAGGAATACTAACTCTGTTCGAACTGTAAACTCAGCTTCTTTTGAAATTCTGCCTCGCTTGACTTTGCTGCCTCACTTGATTTGCTGCCTCGCTTGATTACAATTGTATTTAAAATTGAAATCTTGCCATTTATAATCTTTCAAATTGCAATCTTGCAGATTTGTTATTCATGCAAGGCTTACAATCATCATTAAGACTTGTGTAAGGTGGCCTTTCTTGGAAATGGTAATCCGTGTGTATCAACAAATCTAATGGTGGTGATAATGGCAATGGGTGGTGGAACATGGTAAGTGGAGTACATGAACTGACACAAGATGACGCAGCCACTGATTTATCTAACGCATTTGACATTTGGGAAAGATTCTCTGCGGAATGCACGAATCCCTGATTTCGCAGCGTGGTTAGTTTGAATTTTGAATGACGCGCTGCAAAATCACCTAATAAGGTTTTGCGCTGTGAAACTGCTAAACAAAGTAAATGCGTTGCGAAAAAACTTTAAAAATAATGCATGCACTACGCAATTACCAAAAGGCTTGGTGGTGGATAACAAAGTGACACATGGCTATGGAACAATGGTGAATGAAGGGGGACCAATGGTAGATAAGAATATAATTGACTCATGACCTCTTAAAACTTCAGACTTTAAGGAAAAAATGAAATCAACTTAGACTAACACTGACCTTTGTCATCGGGCTAGGATGAGAAGTTACATATATCAGATTTTTTAAGTGATAACAGGTTGGACATCCTCAATTGTATCGGCAACCATTACAACTTTGGTCTTCCCATTAACTCCCAAGTTTTCTTGGGTAACACGTTGGCATCAAATCCTAAACCTAGGATTACCTGATCCATATTATATTCCTTGATTTGTGCAATTAATCTCATTTCCTTCCCTGTTCTCTTCTTGTGTCAATGTAAATTTTTCACTGTGCGTAGATCGCTTCGCAGTACCTCTTTATCAGTGCAAGAGTCTATCAACTACTAGAGTCCTTCGAAAACTCTCTGATTCCTTAACAAATTTATGCAAGTATGTAAAAATGACTTAAAAATACTTGGATCTAATCCTTGTGTCAGAGTAGACACTTTGTCATAGTCCTTCTTTAGCATTAACTTCGGTTGCGCACTAGATGTTTAAGCCCCAACATCCATGAAGCTTCGCTTCACTCCCATGAACGTTTCTTTTTCCTTTTGGATACTGAATCCAAGGGCCTTTTATGAAGTCTTTCTTACCCATGTCTCTTCTACTTTCTTCTTACCTTTATCACCTACCACCGCAACTCCACTCCTTGTTATGATGTTGATGCGCAGTTCATCCTCCCCCGGCTCAAAGGTCATCATTTGAATATTTGATGTTGGTTGTTGGTCCCTTTTCTCATACACCTTCACAATAAGGATAGGACATTATTCTATCACATGATCAAAATATATGCAGTAGTTGTAAGTCGTAATAGGATTCTAACAGTCTCTTGAGAAGTGTCCTGCCTGTCCACAGTTATAATAAATAATATGGTCGTGTCCTCGACCAACTCCTCCTCCTCATCCTCATTCTCATCCTTGGAAGCCTCCTTGACCAACATGTTGGCCTGGCTCCTCATGTGTATTTCCTTCAACTTGCAGTCTATAAGCACCAATAGTGTGCTCCAACATCAAGTCATAGCTTCGACAGTTTCTCTCATCATGGCCTCCTAATTTACAAAATTTGCAAAATAGTTGCTTTGGGGTCTACACGTACTTCTGTAATAAATAGAAATCTTTAGAGTGATGTTGGCCTCTCATTCTACAAATCTCACACCACAAACTTGATCCTGGGTTTATTGGATTAGGTGCTCCACTTGCAAAGTAATCTCTGAACATGGGGCATTGATCCTTATAATGGACCTCTTCTTTGCATTTTGTACACCACAACCTTTCTTGATATCTTTCAGTTCCAAGGTCAGATTTACTAGCTGACTCTGAATTCGATGTATTCTTGCATGAGTATCTCTGATTGGTGTGACTTCCAATTTCATTGCAATCTCCAATGCTTTGGCTTGAGTCGTTATCTTCTTCTGCTTCAAGGGTAAACTGATACGTGGCAACAGTGCAACTATAAACCATTATTTATGTTGTTCTGGGGGTATGTTAAATCTTACTTGTCCCGTTAACACCTTGAATCGTTGGTGTAATTCCCACACAGACTTAATAGTAGTCTATTTGATTTCCTTCAGCTTTGTAATGCACTGTGATTCTACTTTTGCTTCTTTAATTCTGATACCAACGCTTTCTTAATATCATCCAACGAAGAAGCTTGATTAGTCACAGAGTACTTCATGTACCATGTTAGTTATCTTTCTTGCAACGTCATGATGATTTGTGCCTTCTTTACATCTTCATCAATGATTTGTCTTGCTTTCCCTACTACATCAACTACAAACCAAAACTAATAAGGATCCTCTCATCCAAGTCTTTTAAAGATAGGTATCTTAATGTCATCAACCATTTTTCTTTTTGGCGGATTACATGGGGGTGGTGGGGGGGGGGGGGGGGGGGGCGGGGTGGGGGGGGGGTGGTGTGAGGGGGAGGCGGCATAGGGGAATAATGGGGAGTGGGATGGGGGATAAGGGGAGTAGATGGATGGGGAATATCAAAGATGCCCCAATTTTAATCAACTCCTAACTTCGACACACCTTCAGGATGGGAGGGGAAATAACATGGGATTTTGAGGTTACTTCCTTCTTCTTCACTCTCAGACCTACCTAACAAGGGACTATAGTCGGTCTCAATAAATTTCTCTAGTTCTCATTCTACTCTATATCTCTTTCCACTTTGCATAGACCCGGATCCTAGTTCAGACTTATTCCTTCTTCATCCAAACACTAATATGACTGCATTCATAGTACGCCCTTTTCACACAAAAGAATTTTAATCCACGGGTTCAAAGAATTTAGGTACTTACCTCACAGACCCTTGAAAAATATTCACTCAACTTCACTATAAGATACAATAATGTCTATTACGAACTCAGTAATAAATCCTCCCATGATACTGTCAATCCAAAAATTAACCACTCTTGAGATATTTTTGTTAGTATTCTTGAGTCGTTGTATCAATTCAGGGCTGCACATGGTAGGCTCGTCGCTTTTGAAACAAGTCTTATGCTCAATCAACTTTGATACCCATTCTTATAGTTCATTAGAAAACGTCATGAAGAATATCTCGTGATGTTCTGTAAAGAGATATTTTTGCAACTAGGCTTCAGTCGACAATCATAGATTTTTGTTTTCCTGAACTGTGAATTCTCATTCTCTCTGATCTACCCAATCTTGTATTACCTTCTTTCATGGATGCCACATCCACATCCATCAAACAGATCCTGGTCTCGGCAAAGGAACCATTTTTTGGCTCAATTGGACTTGATCCAATTTCGGCTTGTACTTCGCACCAACAAAACCCTCAGACACCGGCCCTTTTGACAACGAACTGCAAGCATATCAAAGTCTCACCTGAAGTGGTTATGGGTGATTGCAGAACTAGGTTTATGAAACCTTGAGGGGCTGCATCGTGTGGCTCTTAACTTCACTTTTTTGTACTTTAATCATCCTTCTAATATTCATAACATTACTGTGCAGTGTATTCTAACTACAAACTTTGTCACATTCATTTTAATATAAACACATTAAAAAACAATAATAGTTGCGTTAACATACCAGTTACTAACAATTGCTTCATATAAATGGATGAAAAAAAATAATAGATGCAGATACAAAAGACTTCACCAAATTTTTTTCTTCTTTATTAAGATAGATCTTTCAGTACATACAACTTCTCAACCTGCACACCCAACTATAGGTGGTATGTGCACTCAGCTACAGACTCTTCCAAGGCCTCCATGTACTCAGTTGCGAAGAGTTTCCCTAAGACCCAAAACACAGAACAAAAGACTCGATCACTTGTGCTCTCTCCATGATGTAAGCTAATGATGATCTTTGAAAAAGCATTACATGTCTTTAAATACATTACATTTCTACAAAAACTATGGTCCACATACCATGGAATCAAAAAAACAATGAACTAAAACCTCAATACCTATTACAAAACGAGGGGCTTCGAACCACCCTAAAGCCCCTAGATACTGCGTGGTAAATAGAACTTTATGGACTCCACACACTCCGATCCTCAAAATGAGGAGTCTTTGACCAAAACTGGATCAATTTGGGTCACGCCCAACAAGCAGTTAGTCACCATGTGTAGCTTTCCAACATGTTTGCATTGAATTTTAAGGGGGGCATAGTTAAATAAGGAAACTTGGATCTTTTCATTTCAGATTAGTTTATTGTTGATTCCGCAACTATCCATACAAATGGAGAAAAGTGATTTAAGGGTGATGAGTTAAATATATCATTTTTCAAGGAATGTGTGAAACCACATCTCATAGACAAGTTTGACACTACATTTCCTAGTACATACCTCCAGAGTTATTACTATCAGTTGCTCAAGGTCATTCAGACATATTTTACCTGTGAGGGCAGGTTTAGCAGGGTCTACCAATATCACCTTAGACTCCTAGTGAACTTCAATTCCGAAAAGACTATGAATCTACCTTATTATTTGTACAAGATCCTAGGTAAGATGGCTGAGAAATTGCAAGCAAAGAAAAACAATCACATGCCTAGCTTGTTTCATTTTTCTTTGATCAATATGTTGGTGATGCATGAGCTTGAAAGGAATAAAATCTCGTGGAAAAGCTTCTTGTCTGGTGTGGGTCTGCTACCTCAAACATAAATTTCACCCATGGATGTTTGTGAAGAGAAGGAAGAACCCAAAACTAAGCAAGTGATCAAGATAACAGTAAAGGAAATGAGTGAGGGTAAGAAGGTAAGTAAAAGGGAAGAGAGAAGATTCAGACATTAGAGGTTTAGGTAGTAGAGACTCAAACAATAGAGGAAATCCAAACAATACAAGAAGAGACACAGTTCCTATTGAAGCCTTAGTAGAACTAGGTTGAGGACTAAATAAACTATTAAAGAGCCAAATCCTCAATAAGTTTCTGAACTTTGAGAAGATAGGAAAGAAGGAGATACAAAGGAAGCACAATTTGCTCAGATGGACAAAGAAAATGAGGAGGTTTCTAGATCGAAGGATGCCCTTGCTAAGGAACAACTCAAGATTACCTTCTTGAAGGGGAAGAATAAAGAACTTAGGCACATAACCTCATAGGTAGCCCAACAAAAGGACGAATCAAAATAACCTCCTAAGCCTACTGCATAGGATAAAGGAATGCAAGTCATAGATTTTGAGCAAGTGGAGGAGCCCAAGGTGAAACCTAGGATGTCTGTAACAAGAGAAACAAAACCTAAGTAAGGATGGGTGAAATAGATGAAACTGATAGCTCAATCATCAAACAAACCTAAATTTGATCAATGGAGAGAGTATCAAAGTTATTTGTAAGATATTTAAGAATGCCAAATGCAAGTGATGCAAATATCTCAAGATAATGAAAACTTAAAAAAAATTGTTAATCAATTGATTGTGGATGCTGACAAGGAATTAATTGAAGCCTGTGAAGCACATGACAGAGAAACGTTTTTCCTTATGTGGTCACTCCCTGCAAGAAGACAACTGAAGAAATAATACATCAGAAACTTTACTCTAAAGAGGAGAATGAGGGTCATGAAGAAAAGATTATCAAAGGCCTAGATATTAGTGAAGAAATATAAATAAGTAACTGGAGTACCTGCATCTGGAAATGCACCTAAGCCACGACCTAAGCCACAGTCAAAGCCACAATATACTTAGTAACCATTGGTCAAAGAAGTTTAAACTTCATGTAAGGACACTAATACATCTCCCAGTAAGCCCTCAGCTAGTAAAAGGAGAAGGAGGTGATGGTTTTGTTGATAATTTTGGAAATTTTGATTTTGCTGAAGTTTTCAGTGTTGTGCAGTAGGGTTTTTCTTAATGTCTTTTGTGGAGGTTGTATATATTTTTTTTCATTCTGGAGGTTTCTAGTGTATAATATAACTTCATTGGAGTAGCTAAAACCATATTGTGTTATGCTCTTAACCTGCAAATGATACCCAAATACAGAATATGCGAAGAAAAGATACCCAAAACACAGAATGGCAATGATTTTATTATTCAGAGAGTAATGTTCACTTGCC
>APFE030098381.1:186207-206645 GCA_000404065.3 Pinus taeda
ATGTTCACTTGCCTCTTCGAGGGGGCAACCTCCAATAGAGCAGAGCTCGATTGCAAAAATAAGACACGATGCTCCTCGCAGGGAGTTTCTATCCTTTATATATGACTCCTACGTGTAATACCACGGGCCAATACCGCGTTTTACTAATACCATCTATCTAATACTACGGCCCATTTGCAACTAACTGTGGTTCCTTTATTAATTGCAGATTAACCACTTACAATTATTAATATGGGCTTTATTGACTCTTGACTATGACGTGGTCTCATTACAGAGATAAGGGGGTTAGGGTGGGACCCTAACATATTGTTTGGTATGAAGGTAGGAAAAGAGAGAAAAACACAATTTTGAATTTTTCACTACACAGGTGTTGCATAGTTGTTGCGCAAATGTTGCGCATTTACTACACATAGGTGGATTGGATATTTTGTGATGGCCAGTTGTCATACGATGTAAGGAATGGTTCATTTCCTACTCAGAGGTCTACTCAACGCCCATCCATCCACCTAGTTGTTCTCAGGCACACAAGAAAGCATGCCAACATGGAATTGTTGCCCAACATAGCCCAAGTTACCTTTTCTATTTTCATCATCAATCAAAGATTTCAATGTCAGGATAAGAACTTGTGAGATAATTTTGTTACCTAGATGGGTTTCTAATTGCATGTGTTCGATCCATTATGAATGGATAGATCATACATTGAACCTAATCATGAGATATATTTATGATGTAAATGTATTTAAGATCAAGATAGACAAGGAAGAAGGGGTTAGTTGGTTGGTTAGAATCGAAACAAGCCCTGTGTGTGTTAATATTTTAATAAAAAGCTCAGAGCAGGTTTGCACCTCTATTTTTTCAGAGATTCTTGTGGTGTGTGGTTTCAAGTTTGTGTTTTCCTTATGTTAATTTGATATAAATTTCAGAAGTTGTTGCCTTGAGTTCATCCTTAGATGCTCAAGATAATTGTGGATCTCATACATGATGGAATTATTTATTTCCCTGTCATGGTTTTTCTGAATATTTGGTCATTAATTGTGTAGCAGAATTCATAATCATATGCTCTGTTGCATTTGAATGAATATTTTTATTTTTTCCTCATTCTTCACTATACTATAATCGATAATTGACTTGGAATATGCACCTATGTTTCCTTGTTATCTAGATGGATCATGCATGCCCTCATATTCTATGATCTTATACTTCAGTGGCCCTCTCTCCCAAAACTTTTCATTAAATATTATGTCATCTACCATCTGAGCTTAATAACAGGTCTAAAATCCATATCCTATCAATATTTGATTGGTAGGGTATCCAATGACAGATCCCTCTCCAAGGTTAGGGGGACTAGACCTTAATCTACAAGTGGTTTGTGGTTAGCTCTGGGATTTATCTCCTCAGCCTGGGGAAATTTACAAAGTTCTAACAGTGGATACAAAGACTAGATTCTGAGGATCATTTGGGAAGTATCTTCGCCTTTTTTGCACGATCAATTTCTTGAGCTGATCAAATGTGACATTACACAAATTCATGACTCTCTCTTCAGGTGTAGGTGTGATTACCATTTCACCAAATGGGAGATGACCACCCGTGAGAGGAGCTTCTACTAGAGAACCTGGTTCATCATCTATGGGCTAGATGATATCATCTTCCTCCAATTATTCTTCTATTTCCTGAGTCAATTTTTCTTCCTCCAGCCTTTGTGATGCTTCTACTCTCCTTCTTTCCTCTTCTTCTTCATGTTTATTTCTAACAAATTCATCTTGTTTCCTCTTCTCCTCTTTTCCCTGTTGCATCTTTGCCTCTAATTCTCTCCTATCATGTTAAGCCTCAATGGATCCCTTATTTAATGGATCAACTTTCAATTTCCTTCTTCGTTTTGTAGTTGAATCATGCTTGATCCTTTTCTTGGGAGATGAAATCTATGCTTGAGCAGTTGCTTGTGGTGCCTCTTGTACCTATACATTTCGAGCTGGTGAAATTTGGGGGAAACTAGCTTCAATTCCTAGATGTGTCCTTCTTACTGCATTGTACCAGTTCTTCACCTTCTCATCTTCTATGGTTGTCATTTATGAATATTCCCAAGAAAATCCAATCCTATCACAATGATGCTTGCACACTCTCCTAGGATCATATCCATGAAAGTCCTTGACTACAAAGTGCAAGCAGTCCATCTCTTATATCTCTGCATTTTCTGCCTTGTGGATCTTTAGCTGATACAATCCAATCCTCAAAGGAAAATAGGGCCAA
Source organism: Pinus taeda (assembly GCA_000404065.3). Taxonomy (NCBI): domain Eukaryota; kingdom Viridiplantae; phylum Streptophyta; class Pinopsida; order Pinales; family Pinaceae; genus Pinus; species Pinus taeda. Next base: position 188,455 of record APFE030098381.1, read on the forward strand.
GGGGCTTTCTTCCTTCTATGAAGAACTCCTAACAACCCTTTATCCAACTAATAATATAATTCTTATAGGACCACCTTATTAGTGACCTATCATGGCATGATATGAGGAGTGTTCTTACATCCAAAGCATCAGATGTATGTACCTTTTGGGGCAACAAACCAATCTGAGATATCATGTAATTACTCCTTCACATGGTCGGTCATGCAAGGAGGATCAATATCATATATCATCTGAAATGTGATTGTGAAGAAATGATCTACTAATCTTTTGTATGCCCCTCTGAAACTCAAATCCGACAACACCCTACAATGAGAGTAAATTGGGAACTTATATTGTGTCATACAGTTCTAATACATTCATGGGAATTCATATTGTGCCAAATTCCCATCCAATAGAAATGCATACATGTAGAACTTTGGTTCTTGGTTTAACCTTAAAGATGCTTTAGCCTACCAAACGTGATACTGCAACTCAAAAGAAAGTATATCTTCCCAATTGAATATTTTTCCATGGATAACTATCATGTTGAGCATATATATCCAGTTCTATTCAAATACTTTAATGTTTTTCACCCGTGTAGCCTACAACACATGGAAATGAGGTACTAATAGACAACCTTGAGAATCATGCCTGGGAAAACTACAGATGGACGGTGTCGGAACTTAGTGGGCTCTCAACACCAAGATCTCATGATGTCACTTGTGTCGAGATCAACCCATCTAGTGTAGAAACTATTATTGGCATACTTTGTGGGTCTAATAATATTGTAATAAGTCTGCATATCTTCTCCATAATAGGTGTCAAATTGACCACCACTTTCACTACGAAGCACCATATCAGAATCATCCATGTGTGTAATAACCCATTCAATTACCTCTACACAAGGAATGGCTGAGAACCTGCAAGCAATTTTGTGTATCCTGGACCACTTGATATTAATGTATACTTCCAAATATTCCAAATCTTCATAGAATTATTTATACATGAATGTGTCTTTGATGTATTTCCATGTGACCTCAATAGACTTATCTATAAATCATTGTGTATTTGCAAGAATGGGAATAGTAGCCTTTGTAAATTCTACTTCTTATTCAGTGCTTGCTTCTAAAGCTTATTTTGAGGCCACTCCATGTGTAGCAGGAGGCATATTTCTAACAGTTGATGAAAGAGTGATGAAACTAGTAGCTTAGACAGGTGTATGTGGAAGCACACCCATGGTGACAAATATTAGTTTTATGAAATATTATATATGTTACAAGAAGAAACTTAGAAAATCATATTAAAAAATCCATCAAATGAAGATGTGAGTATAACACTATCGAGACAGGATATAACTACTTTTTAAGGAAATAAATATGAATTAAAACAAGGAGGACACGCTATTAGAGCACAAAGGAAGGTTCAAGGACCACTCAAGGCTTTGAGGTGCACTCATGTGGTCAAGAAAGAGAGAGAGATTATCAAGGGTGCAAGTGCATTGTCAAAGCATGAAGGAGGATCATTTGTGGGTTATAGGTGTGCTCATGTGCTCGAAGAGGTTAAGAGGGTGTAAGGGCACACTCCGAAGGGTTGAAGGGGTAAGGCTTCATGACTTCAAGGTGTTCTCGTGAAATAATGAGGACAAGGGTACATAAGGGTGCGTACTGAAGAGACAAACGGGAAAACAGTCATGTGTTCAAAGTGTGCTCATGTGCTCAAGGAGGGCACAACTCTTCATGACAATGGAGTGCTCTCTTAAAGACAAACTTATATTTATGAGTGTAGTTTTATGAGATAGTCATGTATTTGCTTCCGAAAGTGAGCTCTAGCTTGGAATGGATCAAGGACAAGTCCAAAAATAAGATATAATGATAGAAATTCTGAAAGAAAGATATACAAGTTCTTATGGATTTTGTCACAATCATGACTAGCATATGAAAATTTAGAAAATATAAACAGTCACAACGTACGAATTTTTTTTACACTTGTAGAAGCATGAATGGACTGAAACATCAGTAAAGAAACTGAAAAAAATCAAATTCCAACGAGGAAATCAAGATCGACAATAAAATCATCAAAGAAAATCAATAGAATCGACATGCAAAACTGTTAGAGATAATGGAGAATATCCTAGAATAGTGAATTGGTTCACGGTACCTCACGATAGGAATTAGTTTCTATTTCTTAGGGTACGGTTCTAACTTCCTTAAAACCATGATTGCTATATAATTTGTGATGTACATTGAGTATGTAGAGCATTCTGGAAGACTCTCGTGGTTCAGACTCTTTGTCGTAGAGCTAACCAGTGGATGTTTTTTATTAATTCAAACATCGTTTTTTAACATGGTATCAGAGCGATAGGGTTGAGAAACCTGTTCGCTGAGTGAAGGATTTTCCCGGCGCGCCTGAGGCGAAATCGTTGCGTGGTTTGGGGAAAAATTCACGCCGATCCCACTATGAGAATTCCTGCATGACCGTCGTGAATCTATGTTGGATAATTTTGCCGACCGTCACGAATCTGTGTTGGCTAATCACGTTGACTGTGCAAAAAAAAGGGGGGCTTGCGTCTTGGCGGTGGATGCCGAGAGAAGGTTGTGTCAAGGCTAAGGTCTGACGAGAGAAGGCTACAATGTCCCTATGTGTGGAGAGGGCGTGCAGACTGCAAGTGATCAGCCAGTGCTAGAGGCTATTGAAAATACCAGAAATCGGACTCGCGGAGATCAAATATTTATGTCTTTGACATAGATCTAGGGTAGATCTAACATATATTTTTCTTACCTGTCAAATTTTTTTAATCACCAAGATGAATAATCAAATGATTGAAGCATACTTGAATGAGCATAACAAGCTCGATGGCTTCAATTATGCGAATTGGAAATTCAAGATGCAGACTCGGCTAGAAGTGCAGAGTGCTTGGACAATTGCAAATGGGGATGAGAAGAAGCCAACAAATGGATCAGCATCAATCCCAGATTGGGAGAAGTGAGAAGGTAAAGCAATGACGTTGCTGAAGATGTCAGTGAAAGATTGCATCATACCACATATAAGAGAATTTAAATCACCAAGCGAAATATAGGGAATTTTGAAGGATTTACATGAGATCAAGAATACAAATCATCTTATGTTTCTGAAGAGCAAGATTTTATCCCTGAATATGGAGGAAAATGAAACAATTGCTTCCTTCACAGCGAGGATCAAAGATATGAAGAACAAATTGGCAGACATTGGTGAAATAGTTGCAGATACAGATCTAGTAACAATTACCATGAATGGTGTGACCGATGACTACCAAATATTTATCACTAGGATAAACGCGAGAGAGAAAATCCCAAAGTTTGAAGAATTGATAGGAGTATTAATGCAAGAAGAAGAAATAAGATCGAATCTAAAGCCCCAGAGTGGAGATCTTGCGTTGATGGCAAAGAAGAACTTGTTCAAAGGAAAAGGAAATCCGCAACAGCAAAATGGAGAAAACTCACAGAAAAGACCTAATCAAACTCAAGGTATGCATCCAAATAGAAAAAACTCTGAAATTAAATGTTTTTATTGTGTAAATATTGGTCATATCACTAAGGAGTGCAGGAAGAAGAAATATCATGAACAATAGCAGAAGAAGAAATGACATGCAGGTCATCTCGCAAATGATAATCATGAGCAGAACTTTAGATTTTTCATGGCAGACTTTGATGAGAATGTTGATGCAGACATCTGGCATGTAGATTCAGGAGCATCCACACATATGACGTGAAATAAACAATGGTTCGAATATTTTAAAGAAATAAATGACAAAGCACAAATCTACCTAGGTGATGATAGAAATCATTAAATCAAAGGGTGTGGAAAAATTTCTGTCATTTTACCTAATGGTATTGTAAGACATATTTATAATGTCATGTATGTGCTTGATGTAACAAAGAACTTGATTTTTGTATCCATGATTATAGATCAAGATCTTAAAATTGAATTTTTTACATCTAATTGTTATATTAAAGATCTGTTAGATGGCATGAAGACTATTGCTACAAGAATTCGAACAGGAGGTCTGTACAAATTGGATGTAAGGCCAGCACCAGTTCGAGCCTTAACAGCAGTAATTTTGACTACATAAGAGTTGTGGCATCAGAGATTTGGTCATATCAACTATAATGATTTGTTGTTACTTCAAAAAAAGGAAATGGTAAGAGATCTTCCTATGTTAAAACAAGTGCATAATGATTGTGATGCATGTACATTAGGAAAGATGCATAGAGAGGAATTCCTTGTTCGAGTAGAGAAGAAACAAAGAGACATACTTGAATTAGTGCACACAAATATTTGTGGACCCATGCAAACAAAGTCATTAGGAGGTGCATTGTATTATATTGTTTATTGATGACTGCACAAAGTTTTCTTGGGTATATTTTTTGAGTAAGAAAAGTCACACATTTGAGTACTTTAAGCAGTTCAAAAACATGATTGAAAAGCAAATAGGGAAGCATATAAAAATGCTCTGCTCTGATCAAGGGGGAGAATACAGGAAGGATGAACTTATCAAGTATTGTCAATACCATGGGATATTACAATAATTCACAGTACCCCATACTCCTTAGCAGAATGGAGTAACGACAATAAAGAACACAACATTGGTGGAATGTTCTAGGAGCAAGTTGAAAGGTAAGGATCTTTCTAATGGTTTTTGGGCTGAAGCATTGAATACTGCAGTTTATTTGAAAAATAGGATTCCTAGAAAGAGTCTTGAGTTTAAAACTCCTTATGAAGCATTATATGGATTTAAGCCTGCAATAAAACATTTAAGAGTGTTTGGGTCTAAAGCATTTGCCCATATTCCTAAGGAAGACAGAAGAAAACTAAATTCAAAAGCCATCAGATGTACCTTTATAGGGTATTGTTCACAATATAAAGCTTATAGCTAATTTAATCCCTGTACTCACAAGATTTTTGTTAGTAGAGATGTCATATTCCATGAGAAGGATCATGAAGAATCTCATAAGCGTAATGAGGAATGGGATATTCTATTCTTGGTGGAACAAAGCGAAGAAACACGAAACAACTAGGATCAACAGACAAAGGTAGAAGAAGAGAAATCAGATGCAGCAATCAAGCCAAGTCTAGCAAAGGAAACTCAGAATAGGTCAAAAGCTACACCAATGCTCAGAAGATCAGGTAGGCAAACTCAATTGCCTGCTAGATAAAAGGAAAATGCTTTTATAACTAGTATGATGAATGTTGTTGAACCTTCTAAATTTAAGGAAGCAAATGAATGTAGTGATGGAAAAAAGCTATGGAACAGGAATATGAATCTATAATCAGGAACAACACTTGGGAGCTGGTTGAACTTCCTAAAGGGAAACAAACCATAGGTTGAAAATGGTTGTATAAACCAAAGATTAATGCAGATGGAACCACAGATAAATGAAAATCTAGATTGGTAGCAAAGGGGTATTCACAAAAAGAAGGCATTGACTATGAAGAAACCTTTTCCCCCGTAGCTAAACTAAATACCATTAGAATCTTGATTGCTTTAGCTACTAAGAAACATTGGATGATTCACCAACTAGATGTAAAGTCTGCATTTTTAAATGGAGAATTAAAAGAGGAGGTTTATTTAGAGCAACTTGAAGGGTTTGTCCAAAAAGGGAAAGAACATTTAGTCTGTAGATTAAAGAAAGATCTGTATAGACTAAATCACACCCAGGTCCTGGTATGAAAAGATTGATTCATTTTTTCTGCAACTTGGCTACAACAGAAGTAAAAATGGCCCTAATTTGTATACCATGAAAGATGAATAGTGGTGCATAGTGTTGATTTCTTTGTATGTATATGATTTAATTATTATAGGTGATGCTATTGCTCTAATCAAAGAAATCAAGCAACAAATTTCACAGGTGTTCGAAATGAAAGACCTTGGTGAATTAAGATATTATTTGGGTCTAGAGATCTAGAGAGATTTAGGACAAACTTTTTTGTCCCAAGGTAAGTATGCCAAAGGTATACTGAAAAGATTCAGGATGGATCAGTGTAAGGCTACAGTAAAACATTAAACTTCGGAGTGAGGATGGCTCTAAAGAGGCAAATGTGACACTTTATAGACAGGTGGTTGGGAGCTTAATCTACCTGACCACTATTATACCAAATTTGGCTTATGCAGTCAGTGTGCTGAGTCAATACATGTCAAATCCACTTGAGAGTCATTAGAATGCAACAAATGTGTTTTAAGGTATCTACAAGGAACTATAAACAATGGTATTATTTATACTGATTCCTATGATGTTAGATTGACAGGATTTATAGATTCCGACTGGGCTGGAAATGTAGACGACCACAGATCCATAATAGGCTATGATCCTAATGATTACATGGAGAAGCAAGAAATAGAACACATTTTCCTTGTCTTCAGTGGAAGTAGAGTATTGAGCCATGTACGCAACAACATGTGAGGTAGTTTGGTTGCGGAGACTTCTCCAAGATGTTGGGGAAGAATAGAAAGATGCAACAAAAATCAAATGCGACAATCAGACTTCAATCAAACTTGCTAATAATCTGGTGTTTCACAAGAACGCTAAACACATTGATAAACAATTCCACTTTTTTAGGGAGAAAGTGAAATCAAAAGAAATCCATCTGGTATATTGTAATACATGTGATAATGTTGCAGACATTTTCACTAAGCCTCTTGGCAAAATTAAGTTAGAAATGTTTAGGGAGATGTTAGGCATATTTTTGAACCACTTCTCCATTAAGGGAAAGTGTTAGAGATAATGGAGAATATCCTAGAATAGTGAATTGGTTCACAGTACCTCAGAATAGGAATTATTTTCTATTTCTTAGGGTACGGTTCTAACTTCCCTAAAACCATGATTGTTATATAATGTGTGATGTACATTGAGTATGTAGAGTGTTCTATAGAGCCAGACTCTCCTAGTTCAGGATCTCTATCGTAGAGCTAATCAGTGGGTATTTTTTATTAATTCAAACATTGTTTTTTAACAAAAACTTACTTAGAATAAAGATCAACAAATAGCTCCTTGATCCAAATATGTGTGCCCAACCATATGAGAATGATTACGTGAAATAATGATTAACCGAGTTGATTATAAAGAGATTACATGCAAATCCATTCCATGAATGCTCGCCACTTGTCAATGGATAGATGGGTTAGTTAGTGAAGGAAAGTAGGCTCCTATTTTCTAGGAGTGTGCCTAGATACAAAAAGAAAGCACATGCATGATTTTGAAAGGGTACAAATCTTCATGTCGAAGCAGTGTGCTCATGTGGAAGGTGCACTGGTTGAGAATGAAGGAGTACACTCCACTAGGGCACAATTGTTTAGCCCAAAGGAGTGTGCTCAATAAGGAGGAAACTCTACGTGATCTTGAAGTGTGCTTTTGCTTAAGAAAGTGTTTTTCTTTGCCTTCCTTTTCTTTTGTGTGTGTTACATTGTGAACAAGGCTAATTACTAAGCCAAGAAAATCTATGACTTCACCTATCCCTAGGCGAGATAAGATAAGAACTTCTAAAGGTAAGGTCAAAACACTTAGAAAACATTGACTTAGGAGGATGCGATAGGGTAGCGAATCAAACAACATGATGACACTAAATAGATTGGAATGATAGTTCACATAGGCTCCAAAATTGAGGTAGGAGAAACATTTGGAGGGTCGTTGTCACAGCGACAACACTTGGAGACATGCTAAGAGAACCCCAACTTCTCTATTTGGTTTCATTTATGGATGAAGTATCAATTTTCCTGGAAATATTAACAATCAATTTAGTTACTTTAGCCCCCCATTCTACCCGGTTAAAGATATAGTATTCCCTATTCCATTCCTTAGTATAACACAACATAAAGCAATCCAAATCATTTTGATGAGAATAAGGGTAATATAGAACCATGGGTCTAAAATAATAAGAGTATGAGTTTTCATCTACGGTGTCACTATGTTGCCAATAGGCCTAAATAGTACCCCAATAGGTCACTTCAGGAACACAAGCGTTGCTTCACTTTCACAATCCTAGATAGTACCTCGGCGAATTCGCTTGCTTCACCTCCTTGCGCAGAAAGACTTTCTCTTCTTTTACCCTTTATTTCTTTCTCTTAAATATGACTGTGCTTAGGGACTTATTATTTTTAAATGGGGTGGAAGAGGGATCCCAACTTATTGAGATTGAGTAGGGTTTCTCCATCAAAGACATGTTGATAAATCTATGATAGTTAGTCTACTAAAGGTTTTCCCCTTATCTTTCTCTACTCAAACAGATAGGTGAGAATACATGATAACCAACAAAATTGAGTGTAGGAATGATAATCGTAAATAGATACAAACATCATGGTTTTCTTATGGTTTCCCGATTAATGGATCGTATTTTCCAACAAAAAATCATTGACCTTAAAGATGTAAACCAAATAACAGAAGAGGGTAAAAGAAAAACCAAGGGTTGCATGTTATCGCAAATTTCCTTTTGAAAAGATTAGCCACATCATCTTGAAGCTCAAAACCAGCTTTATGCAAAGACTACCAGAACCAAAAAACAATGAGTGGACAATGAAAACACAAAACAAAAATGAAATATATCTAACTAAATGAAACGTATCTTATCCTAAGCTAAAAATTACAGGGCTAGGTTAAGTGAAATGGAACTTCCAATGTAGGCATAGAAGTTTCTCCCAAATTTTGAGGCGAAACATGTGAGCATGTGAAACCAAAGTGAGATACAGTGCAATAAAAGAGATAAATAACACAAACATTCACAGTGACAGGTAAAAACAAAAATTGCAAGAATAATGGTGTGACACACTTAATTATTCTACTGAACAAATAAGCCATGAGACATGGGCCCTAATCGATAGTACTCTTCACGGGAAATTGCAAAGGGATCGTGGAAACAACCTGTTGAAGGCTCGAAAATCTATGCCTCAGCATCGGGGAAAACCACGTGGTTGGGAACTTAAGGCAACTTCTTTTCTATTTGGAATGGTGGCTCTGAATGGGTTTATGGGACCAATTTCCCTTAATAAAAGATATAAATATGGATGATAAATATATATGTGTGAGGGTAATGATGCGAATAAAACTCAGAAAGAATAAATAAACTTATAATAACTATCCTGAGAAAATATTTCTCTATATATGTGACCTTAGAAATATCTCAATTTTAACATGACAATATAGATCATCAAATCATTCATGAGGTTAAAATGAATAAGATAACTAATTTAATTAAATAATTAAATAAATTAGTTGTTGAAAAACATTTCACATATAAGATATCGTTGTTCATGCATATACTTAAAAGATTTCAATTAAACACATCAATAATGATAAATGCTCAATTGCTTGCAAAGACATATATGATAAACACAAATACAGTAACCATTCAACTCATAAACACAATGCTAGTATACAGATAGTACTACCCGATAAACATTAACTCTTCTCATAAGTGAAATGGTAGTGGTTCCTCTTTCTATTAAGATCCCTTCAAGCTACAATAGTGCAAACCAAAATATTTCTTGCAAAAATTTAGAACCCATTCTTCATAAAAATGAAGGGGATTTATAGATTTTAATTAAAATACAAATACAGAAAAGTGCCATAAAACGTTGGAGTAGTTTTAATAAACCACACTTAAAATAAAGTACAAAGATAATAATTGATTGTAGTTGCAACAACTTGACTATCACTGAGATGAAGGTTTCTCTTCTATACATCGTCAAAGATCACATATATCTATCATTGGATTTAATTTAGGTTGATGATGAGGTTGTATGCGCATCCATTCAATGAATAACGCATCATTGAGTGCTAGAAGCAAATGAGTGGTTGTGTTGGAGAGACACCCTATCATTAGCCACTAACTATGTGGTTTAACAAGAAAATTCCAATGTCAATCCAAGTCAACCTTTGATAGATTTTTTATCCTCTCATCCTTCTTTTTTGATGATTCTTGCCATACTTTAGTAAAAAAAATTACATCAAATAAAGTATCCACAGGGCAATCTGAAATCAGGTTGGCCTATAATAGGCTGTCACTGATTGAATTTGTGATATTGTTTGATATGTCTCTAGCATTGAATACTGCCATTTCTTCATGTTTGAGTCTTATTTCCCACTCCTGGAAAACAATATATTTTTGTGATTCTTCCATTTTAGGGAGATCGGCTAATATTCCCTCAATACTACCCTGCTAATCTATAAAATCGAAAATCTTCTCCTTGACTTCCCTACAATATGTCCTCAGATCAGACAATTGACTCACTGGTGAATCGCTTGATTAACAAAAGTCTTAGATAAGAGCCAGTTTATGACAGAAAGCAACTTGTTGTTGAAAAAAGAGATTGTTTAGTTCTCCTTCTTCCTTCTTGAACTCAACTATCTCAAGATTGAATTTTAATTGATTAATATTTTGTTGAAGTTCCTGGATTTGAATATCCCTTATTTTTATGTCATATTCATGTTGAATATTTAATTCATTGAAGTTCTTCTGTAGCTATGCAAGTTTTGATTTCCACCGTTGAGAAAGTACTTGTTTTTGCACTTCAGGGGCTTTATCAATAGTTGAACTGGCATATGCTCCTGCAAACTTCGAAAGACTTCCTAGATCCTCAATAGGAGTAGCTTGAGCATCTTTCCAAAGTACTTCAAAGGAAGCATTACCAGGGGCTAAGACATGGGTTTTTTCAGTTCTCTCCCTTTTTCTTTGTCTTCTTACCACTACTTTATGTTTCAGACTATAAAATACATAAAGAGGAGGAATTTCCTCAATCTTCAGAATGACCTTAGAGGTTGAGAATATCGGGATGATTTCAAAATCATCAGCATCCAGAGGTTTATCGGAAGCCTCAATAGTAAGTGAGGTCTTCTCCGTGACTTCAGGAGTCTGTATGATCTTTATTTAGAATGGAGTCTTCAGATTCTTAGGATCTATTGCTTTAGTGAACTTCTCCCAAATTGTATCTATATTTATGTCTATTTCTTCTGCCTATGAGGAAGAATAAGTACCTATCTCTTTTGTCTCAGGTACATTAGGGACTTATGAAGCACTAGATGAAACTTTATCCTGCTCTGTATTTTGCTGATGAAGATTTAACTGATCCATCGGCAAGTGATATTTCCTTTTATCCATGTACTATTTAAACTGAATTAATTCTTCAAGACTTTGTTGTATTGCTGAATGCTTCTCAACATTTGAATAAATGGAAAATGACTCAAGTAGGTCATCAAATCCATCTGGCTCATTTGTGAATTGCCTGAGTTAGCTTGTATAGTAAAATTCTTAGATGTATCATTAGTGTCATACTGTCTATTTGGAATGGTTGGGAAATTTAGACACTAAATTTCTTCTATCTCAACAGTAACATGCTTGAAATTATCAAGATCATAGTCACCACATTGAATAGGGAATCTAGGCCACATTGTCTTTTTATTATCTTTCATGACTTTTGGAAGGCCATTTCCTACATTTTGGTAGACTATCTCTTGAGCTATGAGTTTTTCAGGAACGTGAATGGGCAACACATGAGAGTGTGAGAGACTTCCAAAGATCCAAATATAGGTGAAGGATTATTCACCAAACCATATTCAAATTGATAATAAATAATTATTGGCTTTAGGGGAAATCCTAGGAGCTCTCTAATTAAAGACATTTGTGTGGATTGGTAGCATAATTCCATGACAAATTTTGTAGAGATAAGGCTCGTATTTGGATTCCCATATTATGTTTTGGAAGATATGGATAGGCATAGGGTCTTCTATGGTCCATTTCCATCCCATAGATGTAAAATCATAATTAAAACAGATAGCATCCATAATATAAGCACTCATGTAGAAAGGGGGAACAATGTTCTCAGAAAAAAGTGTGCTTTTTCCTATAATTCAGGATTTGGGGTACTTAGATTATCAAACAATATGGTTCCCCAATCCATAACATATCCATCAGAAGTAACATTGATTAAGGGTACCCATTGGTCTGAGAATTTATGGGTATTAGCGTAACCAAAAATTATACACATCATAGAAGCTATATAACGTTATGGTTCGGCAATGGAGGCTATTGTATACATACCCTTGTCCTTGTTGAAAATAGCAACCAGAAATGTTAAAAATAGAATCCAAAAATTCCAATTTAATTTGTCCTTGAATTAAATTGTGAATTAAATTGGAATTATTTTCTTAGAGCAACTTTTAAATAGTTAACTAAGTTTAATTAACTTAGGAATTTCAAGTTGGAAGTGTTTCTGAAGTCATGTATATGTTCTCCCTATATTATAGGGGTCTAGGATGAGTTAAGTATGATTTGTAACTAGTTAACTCAATTTACTAAGTTAAGTCCAATTAAATTGGTTCCAAATTGTTTGAGGAATTAATAGTGGGTTAACAGTCAGTTGGTGCACTAATTCACTCAACTAGTGATACTCCAGTTAACTGAAGATTCCCTCATCGGAAACTCATGCATGTCGATTTTGAGAAAGACGCAGTTGAGACTAGAGTGCAGGGACAATGTGTTGTCAGTTGTATGATTTATTGAGTTGTAAATATCATGCATGCAATCAAAGAAGGACCTAATTTTGGATTGCGCAGTTATGGATGAGGAATTTCTCTTTAAATATGGGCTAATTCTCTTAGGAATTGTGCAAAGAATTAGAAGCTTCGAGGCTTGAAATTTTGGCTAAGTATTGACCAAAGGAACTCATCAGGCAGAGGATAAGAAATACGTGTGCAAGTTAAGCTCAAGGTTGAGCAGATCATATTGCATTCATCCAAATTCTTTGACCAAGGGCACATTGGAATAAAGACTTGGAGAGCTTGTGAAGAGGCTAAGCTTTGGCCTTCAGCTTGCTTATGAGTTGTAGATTGAATTTTCTAAGTGATGGGATTGTTCTAGAGACAAAAATAAATAAACATTCATCTTGATTTTATGGATTAATACAAAACAGATAGTGGGGTTTTGAGCTTTGGCTTTCCCCAGCTATTTATTGCGTTATGCTCCTTTGATTCTCTTCCTCTATTGATTATTGTTTGATCGATGTTTATGGACTTCCGTTGTAAAGAGTAGAATTATATTCTTGTCTCTTGCCTTAGAAAATTGGATTATCTTGTGAATCTACAGGATTTTCTACATGGTACTGGAGCTGGGAACAATATACTAGAGGATATTTCGAAGTTTTGAGTTTTGGGTCGCACATTTGCAGAGAAGATCTGAAAATGTTTGTGAAAAAAATTCAGAAATAAATTGTAGATATGGATTTCTTGGGAAAAAAATACCAAAATTCAAAAAAACAATCTGTCGAATCGGAGTACGGATGAGGGAGATATCGTTGATTTAAAATCAACTCTTTTTCAAGAAATTTCGTGATAGATAGACAGATCAAAAAAATTGATGTGCTAGCCAAGAACCTGTATGCACTTGAGGTATAAGATGCATGCAAATAATTGAGGAGAAAGGAAAAGGTTAGAGACTTGGTCATTGAGAGGGAGAGTAAAATAACTCTCAACATGCAACCCTAAAAGCAACCTTTGAAGCAACTTCAAGAAGTTGTGGAGCAACCGCAATTGGAGAAGCTGAGAGGAGACCGAGTGGAGAGATCCACTCAAGAAGAAAAGAAGAAGTCTTAGAGAATTGTGGAGCAGCCACAATTGGAGAAGCTGAGAGGAGACCGAGCAAAGGCATCCACTCATGTAGAGACCTCAAGTAGGGGGAATTTTTGAGCCAAGTGGGCAGAGGGATCACATGCATCCATACCTCCAAGTGTGAGGTGGGGTGATGTGAAGTGATAGTCCCAAGAGGGCTAGAATTGAGTAGGTTCCGTTGAGAGGTTTTATCTCACGGATCATACCTTGCTACGGGAGCCCAAAATATATAGTAGCGGGTGGAATTAATGAGATTGATGCAGTCAAATATCAAAATGACAAATGCTAGAGCAATCAGATACTAAAGAAGCATAGAGAATGATTGAAAACAGTGCAAAAAGGAAAAGTCAACAGAAGTGCAAAGTTTCAATCAATAGAGGCAATAACAGTCAGATACTTTGATAACAAAGGCATCATATTGAATCAAGTTGGATGACTTTTTGTTTCTGGAGTTGTTGGAGCTACAACACTCAAGAGAAGTGTTGCATGCAGAACATTCCAAAGGTTCAGGATCGAGATCGAGTTGAATTCATTTCTTGTTGAGAGGGAGCGTTGAAAATAGCAACAAGAAATGTTAAAAATAGAATCCACAAATTCCAAACTATTTGTCCTTGAATTAAATTGTGAATTAAATTGTAATTATTTTCTCATAGCAACTTGTAAATAGTTAATTAAGTTTAATTAACTTAATTAACTTAGGAATCTCGAGTTGGAAGTGTTTCTGAAGTCATGTATACATTATCCCTATATTATAGGGGTCCAGGATGAGTTAAGTATGAGTTGTAATTAGTTATTTTAGTTTACTGAGTTAATTCAAGTTAAATTAGTTCTTAATTCTTTGAGGAACTAATAGTGAGTTAACATTTAGTTGGTGCACTAATGCACTCATTTAGTGCTACTATAGTTAACTGAAGATTCCCTCATCAGAAACTCATGCATGTTGATTCTGAGAAAGACCCAATTGAGACTAGAGTGTCGGGACAATGTACTATCAGCTATATGATTTACTAAGTTGTAAATATCATGCATGCAATCAGAGAAGGACCTAATTTTAGATTGTGCAGTTATGGATGAGAAATTTCCCTTTAAATAAAAGCTAATTCTCTCAGGAATTGTGCAAATAATTAGAAGCTTGGAGGCTTGGAATTTGGCTAAGTATTGGCCAAAGGAAGTCATTAGGCGAAGGATAGGAAATACTTGTGTAGGTTAAGCTCAAGATTGAGCAAATCATATTGTATTCATCCAAATTCTTTAACCAAGGGTGCATTGGAATAGAGACTTGGAGAGATTGTGAATATACTAATATTTGGCCTTGAGCTTGCTTATGAGTTGGAGATTGAATTTGATGAGTGATGGGATTGTTCTAGAGAGAACAAGAATTGTAATTTCATCTTGATGTTTTGGATTAATACAAAATATATAGTGGGGTTTTGAGCTGTGGATTTCCCTGGATATTTATTGTGTTATGTGCCTTTGATTCTCTTCCTCTATTTATTATTGTTTGCTCGATGTTTATGGGCTTCCACTGTAAAGAGTAGAAGTGGATTCTTGTCTCTTTCTTTAGAAAATTGCATTAGATTGTGACTACAGGATTTTCTACAGTCCTCGCGCATGTGTTTGTTAGAATCCCTTCTCCATCCTTTGGTGATGTATGACAGATCCTCATTCTCTTTCATGAATTTCTCTAAAAACTGCTTGTCGTATTTTTCCTAGGGTGGTGGTAGCTGATACATCTTGCTCAATTCAATACTGGTAAATGACCCAATAACAATGTTCCTTTTAGTCATGAAATCTTTCTCTACAATGTTCAAATGGTCAATAGTCAATAACTCATTTGACTATGTTTGTATAGGGAAAAAAGTTGGGTCCGACCGCAATTCTATGTAGGAACAAATTGGTGACGTCGCTATATGTAGTTTCATAAACAAGGACAAAATCCTTTGTTGTGACTATTTTTCCTGTCACTCAGGGTTACTTGTCTTCAAAGAGCTTGTAAATGGCTTCCTAAGAAGAACTTCTAGCATCAGGGGTGTAGGTTGTATCTGAGAATAGCACAAGCATTTCAGTAGCCTAAGGTGGAGGATCAATTGGCTATTGTTGAGCAACTGCTTTCTTCCTGGGTTTAGTTGCCCTAGACATTTCTATTGATTTTTTCTTATCAGGATTGCCTTGGAAAGAGAAATACAAGAATAAGTAGAAACTTTCTAACTAAATAATTACCTAGAGCGAATAACCAATTTCATTTGAATCTATGTATCTTATGAGCCAAACCTTATGATATCATTTCGCAATAATGAAAACATTAATAACTTTTAAATCATAAATTCATTATATTCGGCCATTAAATGATAAAACATGGATTAAAAGATATCGGAGAAATCGTATGGTTATATCATTGAAACATGTGATATTCTCATCCTCCAATAAGTTTTTAGAGTGTAATGGCTAAAAATATAGGCGAGACGAGATATAAGGGATCATGTGCAGAGTTTTGATATCAGAGGTGTGAAAGGATAACAGTCAATTATAAGTCCCGATATGAGTAGCAGGAATTTATCACAGAGCAGTGATCAAAGGATATCGGAGGATTGAGGCTTTATGACTATCACAATATCGATGATGTTGTATATCAGAGGATGGGCGAAAATGGATATCAGAGGATCGGGGGATTGTAATATCAGAGATCGGTGATATGAGCTTCACATTAAAAACTCTGGTATTTAGAAGCTCCGATAATTCTACATGTCAATGTTGTGGGGTCAGGGAATTTGTAGGAATTTACAGGGTAAGTTCCTCAGACAGAACACCAAAGGACACCGCTCAAAAATAGATCACAGATCAATACACCAATATTTTTGACATGGTTAAAACCCTCAAAGAGGGAAACAGTCCATGGCCTGAGCCAACACGGCCACTCCAGGCAATTTATTAATAAAAGAATGAAATTTTACATAAGCTCCTCTCATGAACAGTTAACCTACAAATGACCCTCCATGCTCTTTAAATAGAGATCATGGACCAATCGGGTGTTAAGCCACGAATCAAGTGTCAGTAATACCAAGGAGAGAATGAACCGTCGGATCACTATATATGGTGACCGTCGGATTGTAAGTTACAAAATTACATAGTAAAGAAACACACTTTACCTAACTCTACACTAGACCAAGTTATACTTAACTATTTCCTATGTGTCTGAATATCCTAACATCCCCCCTTAAGAACAACTTAGGATAGGATTGAAGGATTTACAAATATGACACAATAGGAGAAGGAAGGAGGCACTAGAGCCTATCCCCCCTTAGTGACAACTTCCTGAACTCCAACCATAAATCGAAGTTTAGTAAACTTCACCTCTGTGAGGGCCTTTATGAAGATGTCTGCAACTTGATCATCGGTTGAACAATATTGTACTTCAAGTACATGGTCGTGAATGAGCTTTCCGATGAAGTGCATGTGCAGTTCAATGTGTTTGCTACGCTGATGTTGGACTCGATCTTTGCATAGTTGAATGGAACTTTGATTATCACACAAAAGTGTAGTCGGATGCTGCTGCTGAAAGCCAAACTCTGACAGGATCTGACGAAGCCACAAGGCTTCCTTACTAGATTCTATGGTACCATGATATTCTGCTTCTGCTGAAGAAAGAGAAATGGCACCTTATTTCTTGCAAGCCCATGTAATAGGTCCTGAACCAAGAGTGAACACATAACCTGTAGTAGACTTTCGATCATCAGGGTCACCAGCCCAATCAGAATCAGTGAAACCAATCAATAGAGGAGATGCTTCAGCACTGTAATGAATCCCAAACTAAACTGTACCTCGAACATAACGAAGTATTCTTTTAGCTGCTTTCCAATGACTTTCATGTGGGTTTTTCATAAACCGAGCAACAAGGCCAACAACAAAGGAAAGGTCAGGACGAGTATGGGTTAGATACAAAAGTTTGCCTACAAGCTGACGATATAAGGTAACATCAACTTTAGGGGAAGTACAAGTGACCGAAAGTTTGGCTCTAGACTGAAAGGGAGAAGGGGCTAGCTTACAGTTTTCCATGTGAAAATGGCGTAGAATATCACACGCATACTTGGACTGGGAAAGGGAAATACCTTCCTTGGATTGCAAGACTTGAAGACCAAGAAAATGATGTAAGTGTCCTAAGTCTGTCATTTCAAACTTCCTTTTAAGGCTGGACTTCACATGGTTGATAAGGTTGGAATCACTACCAGTGAGGATAAGATCATCAACATAAAGAACAAGAATGATAAGAGACTTGCCCACTTTCTTGGCGTAGACAGTATTGTCAGAATACACCTAGAAAAGCCAGATTCTAAAAGAAAGTTATCCATTTTGGCATACCAAGCCCGAGGAGCTTGCTTGAGACCCTAAAGAGATTTCTTAAGTCGACATACAAGGCTGGAGTCTGTTTGGATGAAGCCAATGGGTTGTTCCATATAGATTTCTTCATGCAAGTCCCCATGCAAGAAGGCAGATTTTAACATCCATCTGATGGACTTCCCATTTTAAAGAGGCAGCAAGGGAAAGAACAAGGCGGATAGAGTTCATTTTGGCAACAGGGGAGAAGGT